>JAAAKG020143366.1:0-11379 GCA_010014905.2 Druon quercuslanigerum
AAAACAGGTTTTTACGAAGGTGTCTGTCTGTAGATTGGATTGGCCTTTGGTTTACTCTTTCAGTGTCCTAAAATAAAGGCCAAGTCCGTTAGCCAGCCATTTTGGATAAAAATTCAAAAAGTGAATACATTTTCAAAATTTTTGAAACGACTTTTTTTTTAAATCAAAAATTCTATGTATGGATATTTATGGTACTAGAAAAGGCGAACAATTTATCCAAAAAACATTTTTCAATAAAATGAAAATTTTCAAAATTATAACATTTTTAAGATCCAAAAAATTAAACGAAAATTAACATTACCAGCCAGATTTTTTTAACCAGAAAGGTGAACTATTAAGTAAGAAAGACAAAAAATGTTTTAATTATTAAGAAAGTACAGTAAGACCCTTCTAAGTTATAAATTTGTAACCAAAAAGATGAATTTTAAAATTAAAAGATTAATTATCTACCAAGAAGAACAAGTTTTTAACAAAATTCAAGAATTCTCAAACAAAAAGTTGAATTTTGAACTAAAATACATGATATATTACTTTGCTACCAAAAAGACGAATGCTTAAAAAAATTCTCAAATTCCTAAACAAAAGTTAAATTTTTAAATAAAAAGCAGAATGTTCAAACAAAAAAGATTGATTTAATACGAAAAAAAAGGAATTTTAATCCATTTCAAAAGTTCTCTGCCAAAAGGATGAAGTTTCAAATAAAAAAACGAATTTTAAATCAAAGGGATTACTTTTCTATAGAAAAAATAAATTGCAACAAAACTCAAGAACTGTTATACAAAAAGTTTAATCTTCAACAAAAAATATTTTAAAAAAAATTTGCTGCTAAGAAAGACGAATTTTCAATATAATTCAAAAATCCTTAATCCTTGAGAATAAAATAAAAAAAAATGTTTAATTTTAAGAAAACTTCGCTTTAATAAAATTTAGAAATTCCGTACCAAAAAGTGGAATTTCCAAACAAAAGATAAAGTTACTATCAATAAAGACGAAATTTCAACAAATTTCAAGGAGTCCGAAGAAAAGAAAAAAAAAGAAAAAATCCAAAAAGGTACGTTTTTTAACAAAAATCTTCATTTGCTACCAAAAAAGACAAATTTAAAAAATATTAGGAATTTCGAAATCAAAAGTTGAGATTTTAACGATAAACATAACATAAATATCTCAAATTAATATTAATTCATTATCAAAATTTAATAAATTTTCAGAGACATCATTCTTATGGAATTACACTTTCAAAATTTAGTATAGCTAGGAACTATAATTTTTATTTTTATTTTCTTGAAGAAGTCATCCGTTCATTTAATCATAAAAATTTATATTGTTACCTTGGAAACGAATATTTTATAGAAAAATGGCGATGTAGGCGCCAAAAATTTATTACACATTTTTTTTTTAAACAATTATTTTTTCACTCTCATTTTGCAGAAAGAATTGTTTGTTAAATTTCTATAGTTGTCTTATTACCCCTTAAGAGTTCGCAAATTAAAAAATAATTTTTTTTCAAGTTGGCACTTTCCCCTCAAATATGAACAAAAAACAAACTAGGGCATTTGAACTATGTTTACCTGGCTGCTACCTTCACAATAAAATGTAATAATAAAATTTTCTTTTTAGAACATTACTTTTCATAAAAAAATTCTGTTCAAGAAGTTGAAATTTATAAAACAAAGATAAATCGACAAAAAAAGAAAAGGTAAACTTTTAATGAAAACAATTAATTTTTAGTAGGAAAGGAAACTAATTTTCAACAAATTAGTAACATTTTTTCCAAAATATTTCAGTTATTAATGAAAAAGATAAATTTTGAAGCAAGAAGACTTATTTCTTACCCAAAATCACTAAATTTTTTACAAAACGCAAAAGTTTTCCTAATAATTAAAAAATTAAATTTTTAGTGTAACAAATTATTTTTTACAAAAACAAACGAATTTTTAAGCGAATTGTTAAATTTTCAGTCAAAATAGAATCAATAAACATAAAAATTAATTTCTGATACAGACAGCAGTTTAACATTTAGCAAATAGAAAAACGATTGTTTATAAAAAAATTAAGTAGTTCAATTTTCAGTAAAAATTTTTATAATTATCAAAAAAAAAGAAACAATTTCTAAGCAGAGTAGTTAAGTTTTTTCTTTTCTCATCTAAGAAGATAAATTTAACCAAGAAGATTAATTTGGTACAAAAAAAGAAGAATTTTTAATATAATACATCAGTGTCAAACCAATTTCTTTCATTTTGCAGTTTATCAGTTTATTTTTCAATGAATAAAATAATTATTAAACAAGAACCACGAATTTTTATCCAAAATAAAGTACTGAACTTTTTAATAACAAAATAATAATTGTTGACAAAAAAACGAAGTTTCAAGCAACTGTCCAAATATTGAACCAAAACAAATAATCTTCAACCAAAAACATACATTTTGAAATACTGGAAATAGTTAGATTTTAGGTTAAAAAAATTAATATTCAAGCAAAAAAAAGAAACAAATTTTCGACCAAATAGTTCAAATTTGCACAAGAATACTTTATATTTTGACCAAAGAGACGAATTTTTAAACAAAGAGCTTAATTTTCATTTAAAACTAATCGAGGTTTAACAAAATACATAAATTTTAAACTAAGAAAAATAATTATTAACTAAATGAAAAATAGTTTAATTTTAATTAAAAAAATAATAAATCTCTAACAACAAAAATAACGACATTCAGAAAAGAGTGAAGTATTGATGCAAAATCAAGAATTTTTTTCGACCAGAAAGCAGAATGTTGATAAAAAAAGTAGTTCAAATTTTGAAGTTCTTAATTAAAAGGTCTGACATCGAAAGAAATAATTTTTTAATCGACAAATCTTCGAATAATGTATTTGCTCATTAAAGTTTTTTGAAGAAGAGAAACAATTGTTCATGTTCTCAATTAAAAGGCCTGAGCTAGAAAAAAAAGAATCTTTGTAATTATACCTTCTTAAAATTTTAAATAGTAAAAATTACAGAATCTGAATTTTCAATAAATAAATTTGTGATATGTTTGATATTTGTTTAAATTATTAAAAAAATTGAAAAACCGAATAAAAACTGAGACTGTGAAACTTTATGTAAAATTTTAATGGATTCTTTTTATCAATTTTTTTCATAACAGACTAAGTTTTTTCTTCTAGGGGAAAGGGGAAAAGGGGATAAAGGGCGCTGAGGCGAAGAATGGAACGTGTGTCTGGAGATGAAGCCAGTTTCCACGAAGAAACTGTGAGCCGATAAAATCGTCTTGGGTCGTGGGCGAATTGTGAAAGTACCACAACTACCTTCAACCTTCTCAACCTTCCCACCTATATCACCTACATCCAACACCTAGTAAGAAAACTTCGCTGAGGTTATATTCTCGAAATATTGCTCGTGAGACTCCCGTCGAAGCGACGCTATTGCCCATTTCGTAGCAGATTGCATCCATTGGAAATGTGGTTCAAACCGATACTAAACGGGATACTTTTATTTTAAGTTTTACATTTTTACGTGTTCATTCAACGATTACTCGAAAAGTATTTTCCTCAAACAATTTTCAGCTCTTTTGTTGTAAACAGAGTGATAGTATCTTTTAATGCAGAATAGAGCATTTCGCAATTTGAATTTCGCGCCATACTCATGCCTAAATGGGAGGTTATGTTGACGCGTCGCTTTTGATTTTGACGTGATTGTGGCGCGAAACTCAAAATGCAGTATTTTGTTTTGTGAAATATATATCAGAAATGTATTTAAACATAAATTTTTTTCTTGAAAATTTAACTACAGTCTGAAAAATTCTCCTTTCTTTTGTGAATATTAACTTTTTTTGTTGAAAATTCATCTCTTCGTATTTCAAAGTCTACTCCGTAAATTCACATTTTTTTCTGAAAGCATTTTCTCGTTAAAAATTGAATTACCTCGTAGCAAATTCCTCTTTTTTCATCAAGCGGAAATTTTTGGTTTAAATAAAACAATTTTGCAAGGAATATTAAGAACTTTGTTAAAAACAATTTTTCTATCTAAATATTTATATATTTGGCTCCAAATTTAGTCATTTCGTTGCATTTCTGTTTAAAATTTATCTTTTTTAGTAAAAAAGTAACTTTTCTTTATAAAAAATAAAATAAATTTTGTTTAAGTGTTTGGTTAAAAATTAAACTGTTTTCGTTTTTTGATAAAAATATTTTTGCAGGAAATATATAAACTATTATAATTTATTGCTGAAAATTATTCTGTTATGTTTTAAATAATTCAAATATTTGTTTCAAAATTTAACTAAACTATTTCGAATTAACTTTTTTGTAGTTAAAAATTGATCACATTAGCTAAACTATTTTTTTAATTAGTTTTTTTCTGTTCCAAATTTTTTTTTAACTGAAAATGTAACTACGTGGTTGAAAATTATCCCATTTTATTGTAAATTTGTCTTTTTTGCTTTAATTCAAAAAATTTTTATCTAAAATTAAAACCTTTTCTGATAAAATATCAACTATTATATTTTCTGTTAAAAATTTATTTTCCTTGGTTAAAAATAAACTTGTTTACTGAAATATAATCTTTTATATGGAAAATTTGAATCTCTTCTAAAAAATCGACGTTTTAGTTGAAACTTAATCGGTTTTGGATATAAACTGAATTCTTTTCGATTCAAAATTTATCTTCCATGTTTGGAAATTAACTTTGTGTGAAAAATTTTAATTACTAAAAAATTTAATAATTTTGTTTACAATGAAAATAGTTTTTTCCAATTTGAATTTCGCGCTACAAGCAAATGAAAATGAGAGGTTATGTTAAAGTGCCACTAACGACATGGAAGGGATAATGGCGCGAAATTTAAAACTTAATATTTTTTAAAAGAAATTAATTGAAATTTAAACAATTATTTTTAAATTTCTGAACCGCAAACACTTTCAGGTTACATTTCGACCTGAAATTAAAAGTAAAATGGAATATCCTGCACCTTTGAATTTCTGAATTTTTCTTGGCATAAGGTGTCATAAATATAATAAAACAGTTATAAAAGTTTTAAGTGGGAAACATCACACGTTTTTATGTAAAAGTATGTGTCGGTTATCGAACTCGTGGATTCTGTAATATAACTAGAAACTTGTAGACTTTATATAGTATGGGTTGACTTAATTTTGAAGCACAGAGGCTGCACTAGAAAATAATTCGATTTCCAGCTCAAAGGGGCATGCTGTAATGCGATTACCTTATGCCGGATGGCAATTAATACGTACTGCTTTAGTCAAAAACATTCTCAAGGCTTGGTCAAACTTTTCTCAGCGAGTACAATTTTTTATCTGGCCAGATGAACCATGAATAGGAGATCTAAAAATTAAAATAGCTAAAAAGCTTCCAGATTAAGCGAATATTATTTTAGAACCATGTTCAATTGAAATTTAGGAAATTTAAATCAGATTAAAATTTAAATCAAAAATCCTATTTAACGTCCAATCATCAAATTGATGAAAACTCCTGTAAAAAACAAGAATCCAACGACCAAATTTAGATTACATCGAACAACAAAAAAAATGTTTCAATTGCAATTCGACAAAAAATCCCTGTTAAAAACAAAAATTTTAGACAAAAATGAAGAAAAAGGAAAGAAAATTGAGAAAGCAACCAACCACATCCCCTTCCTTCTCTTTGGTTAGAAACGTTGGTATTATTATTTTATTTTATATTTTAATTTTTTTAATTTTTTATTTTCAATGCTCTTTTTGTGATTTGATAATATTAATAACAGAAAAGACGAAAGCAAGAAAAAGAGAAGGAAGGCAATGTGGTTGCTTGCCTTCTCATTTTTCTTTCCTCTTTTTTATTTTTGTCTGTCATTTTTCTTTTTAACAGGGATTTTTTCAGATTGCAATTTGAAACTTTTTATTTTTGATTATTCGATGTTCAATTGTTCATGGTAAAAAAGGCTCCTCAAAGGAAGAAACATTAAAAAATTCTGTTAAGTTTAACTTTTTTTACTCTGGACCTACCTCTTTTTAGACCCAAATTTCCTACAATATACTTCGTAAACCTGGCTAGGTAAAAAAATTGACAGTATTAAAAAAAAATAACTGCAGCTTTCCGCCTCACATATTTCAATCTCTGAATAATTATTTGTGTATTTGATGAATTGAATTTCAAATTTGAACAAAAACAAACTGAAGCACTTAAACTATGTTTACCCGGATGCCGCCTTCAGTTTAAAAATTTAAAAATTAAATTTTCTTTTCAGAAAATTACTATTCATACAAAAAAATCTGATCAAGAAGATCAATTTCATCAAACCAAGATAAATTGACAAAAAAAGGATAGCTAAATTTTTAGTTAAATAATTAATTTTTAGCAGGAAAGGAAACTAATTTTCAACAAATTAGTGACAATTGACCAAAAATAGTTCAATTATCAATTAAGAAGATAAATTTTGGAAAAGTTATGGAAATTTGAAAGCAGCCTTCTGTACCAACCCTGCTTTGAAATTAAATTTACGATCTCCACGAAAATTTGCCTAGCTCCTTCGTGAGTTTTCCAGCACCCAAGGAACAAGCAGGGGATTTTTTAGAAATTTTTAAAATATAGCATTTTAGAAACTGAAATGTTCCTATTTTTGTCTCGAATTCGCTATAGTATCTTTGAATTCTAGATTATGACATTACCAAAAAGTGTTCTAGCTTCCGCAAATTTACTTTAATCATGAATTAAAATTTTCAGCTTGCTGAATATTTCATAACGAACGGTATTTTTAAAATCAAAAATTTTGGTTATTGTACTTTTGTAAACAAATGAAAAGGTTTTACAAAAATTTTGAAAAGATCTGATGTAAGTGATGTATGCAGAATTTTAAATATTTTTATTTATGAAAAGTATGAAATCAAATAGAAATAATTGTGGTTTTAATATTAATTTATCACCAGACACTTTTTTGCCCAACTCTTATTATTTCAGGACCAAATTTTTAAACAAAAAACTATTATTGCTAAAATTTTTTTGTTATTTTGAAATTTATTAAAAAAGGGAAACTCAGACCCATCTCGAACTTTTCGAGACTCTCTTGTTACTGCGAACCACCCGCCAAAATCTGGATGAAGTACCCACTACTGGGACAACCGATAATGTGGATAGCGAATATTCGAGATTCGTATAAGGCAGTTTTTTATCTAATGGATTTTTGTGAATTTTTGTGTTCTTTAGGCATTCTACAGATTTTAATTAATTTCCATTTTGGAAACATTGGATTCCATTGTCAAAATTGTGTATGTCCTGCACAGGACCATATCCTGCCAAGATGTCCTAGGCATATGCCCAAGATATCATTTTGTTGAAATTTATCTTTTCTTTTCGGTATCAAATTAAATAAAAAAATTAATTTTAATTACATTTATAAGTATAAATATTAACAAATAAATTTCACAAAAATAGTTGCATTGTTACACAAATAGTTAAATTTTCATAAACAATAAGTTTGCAAAAAAAACAAATAATAGTTTCAGGTGTTATTTGAGTTGACCAAGGTAGTAGTTAATTAAAGTGTATGAATTTTTTATTTGAAAACATAAAAAAAACGAATTTTCTGTTAGTTAAATTAAACAGAAAAAAAAACATTTTTGAGGAAATAGTGGAATACATATCCAATTAGATGAATTTTTGAAAAGTTCTCATTCTTTATGTAAAAAGAGGAATTTTTAACAAAATACAAGAATGTTAAACAAGAAAGTCGAATTTTTCACCAAGTAGCAATACAAAAAAAAACTAATTTTTTATTGACTCTTGCCTAAATATTGCATGAAATTGGGTTAGTAAAATCATACGATTTATCAACAAAGTATTTATTTTGCTGAAGTTATCTTGAGCATTCTAATTTTTAAAAGCCGACGTAAAAGCTGGTTTTCGTGTCGCCAATTGCCTAAATAAATCATTTGTTTATTAAATTTGGTTATAATATCAAGAAGAAGAATATAAAGACAAATTTTTTTTTTTATATTGTTCCCATTCAAATTTCTTGCAATATTATTATTATTATTACACCATCAGGCTATTTCCCGTTGGGGGTAGGCATGACTCACTCGGAATTTAAAAAAAACGTACATTTATTGAAAATTATACGAAACACGTTTTCAAGCAATAACTTGTTTTTACAAATTTGTTTTTTGCCTTTGAAAATCCGTTTCGAAAATTTTCTTTAAAATTTCGTTTTCTTTCAATTCTTGCGTTCAAATCTATCAATATTTGTAGGCTGTACGTTATTTTGAAACAAAAAATTAATTATATTGTTAATGACTCCCCGCCCATTTTGGCAGCCACCTTTTCCACCATTAACAAATTTTTAATAAAAAAATTTAATTATCCACGAAAAATCTTTCTCAAAAAAATTATTAAATTTTCAACCTACAGAGATGAAAATTCACCAAGAATCTAAGTATTAATCGAGATAGATAAAGTTTCAGATAAAAAATGTACGCTTTTGAAAGAAAATGGAATAGTTTCTTTTTAGATAAAAAAAATTTAGCCAGAAAGTGAATTTTCTAATAAGTGAATAATTTTTTAAATAATTAGTTTCATTTTGAACCAAATGGTTGAATTTTGAAAAAACTTATTAGTCAGCCAATAATGAAATATTTTAATTTTAATATTTATACTGAATATTTGTTTATATGTGAGTGTATAAAATCAGTACTACTGACAAATAAAGCAAATACTGCTATTTTTTTGGTTCAAATTTTTTTTTAGTCTTGTAATTTGTACTTGTTAACCGATAAAGTAATCTGTCCGACTATAGTGTAGCGGCTGTCCGAGTACTGCAGCACTTCGTTGCTTGATTGTCCCAGTACTGCTTCAAAGCAACTGCTTATCTTTGGACGATTATCAATAAATTTGAAAGCCATTTTCAATTTTTTTTAATGTCATTATCACATTGAATCCATAACGAATGGATTAGTTACACAGAAGTTCTACAAAAACAGATTTTATGGATCAAAAATTCGGCGTTAACTGGCCCTCATTTTCGTTCTGTCCCGGTAATGGGTACTTCACCTTACACTAAAATTTCACATTCTCGACAATTGTTTCTGCTTTTCACTCAATTGCATATATAGTTCTCCTGGACTTCGAGAAAGGAACTATGTTCGTTATCGATTTTTCGGTACCAGCTGGCAAAAATATTACTGCCAAGCAGAAGTTTGAATGTAAATTTTTCTATAGCTGAAATCGCTAAAACAATTTTTTTAAAGAAAACATTTAGCAAAGAATTATTTATATTTTTGTTTTATTTAGTTATTTTATAATTGGAAACAGCAGTTTCAAAAACTAGTAAAAAGCTGCGGTCAGAAAAAGTTCAATTGCAAAAAAGATGGTAAATATTAATTTTTTTTGTGAATTTTAACATTTTTTAGAAGTAGCTTAAGTAAAAATCACGCGACCGGCAATCGAAAGTTTTGAGTTTCGATTCCAAGCGGAGCTATATAATTAAAATTCTTAAAATCACAAAAAAAAATTTTTCCAGAACCTGATTTTTGTGCAGCCACTACGTTAACGAAATTTCGCGAACCCGATCGTATCTTTTCAAGTACTGTCCTAAAGTTATTTAAGCTAAATACAAAAAAAGTCTAAAAATTATCCCATTTTAATATATTTTGTTACTTGTAGCAACAAGCAAGTAAAAAATGTTCACTCCCTTATTTAGTAATAAATATCTATTAGAGTCATGTACCAATAAAGTAATACATTTTTCCTTGTGTTTTTTTCCTAATGTTATGGTCAAGGACGCGGGAATGTATTGTATTCATTTTATGTTGATGATTGTTAATTCTCTTTTGTTAAGGCTCATTCAGCTTTAACGAAGAAATTTTCTTCACTTATCTCCTGATTATCACTAAATTTTGTCTAAAATGTGAACGTTTCTAGTTTCTACACTATGTGTGGAAGTGTCTTGCTTAGCAGAATGTCAGAGGAACAAGGTCATCGATAAGTGCATCTACAAAGACGCAGAATCACACCAGTGCTACCTGTTGATATCATGGATCAACTAACTTTGAATAATCAGATGTACTGTCTCATCTGGAAAGATCATGTGAAAACACACAGCGTCACTTTCCAGAGAGAAGTATCTAGTATTCGAGTATCTATCCTCTTTTGCTTCACCTAACTCCCAAGGGTAATTGTGTATCAAACGTGGATTTTAAAAGCATTCTGTCACTCTTGTGTTTTACATAAATGATCGCAAGATCTCTGCTGTAAGTGCAAAGCAACTGAATCTTTTTCTTAGGATTGTCAAGGAGTACACTATGAGGATTAAAATGAAGCTTGGCTTAGGTTAGTTTGGTGTCCAGCGTCGATTTTGTTGTTACTTTGCAGATGAAAATAGGATCCCAGTCTATAAAAAAGAAATATTTTTGTTGAGTGATGGTTCGCAATGTCACACATAGCTAAAGATTCAGGTCTCTGTTGATGCAAAAATCTTGTTTTCATAGTTTGTTCTATTAATTATCATCAGTGATATTCGAAACAACCCCTATATTATGCGACATTTACTAATAAACCAAAAGATAAAGTTAACAAGTAAATTAAAACTACATATTTAAAATGATCGACAATCCGTTAAATATCATATGTTTATTGGCAATAACGTTCAATCTGGAAGAACTCTATAGTTAGACTTCAGAAATAAGACATTAGGAGGTCGATCTACACCATCTAATAGAGAATACTAGAATGAAAAAGATGTTTGATTCCTCATTTATTACTGCAAATTTAAAACAATTAAAATTTTCTGATGGAGCTAGTCAAATTGATATGCAGTTGATTGAAGATAAACAAAAAGAGAGAAAAAAACGATTATGGTGAAATTCCTCGTTGTTTATATCAAGAGTACAGAGTGTTAGTTTCAGCTATAAAAAAGAAGCTATTTAATTTTGAAATTCTGCTTCCTTTAGAGCGAAAATTATATAAATGGGAAGAAACTAGTTAACAGAGGCGGTGGCTGAGAGTATAAGCTATACAACGTTTCAAAATACAGTTTTAAAATTTTGAAGGTGGTTGTTGCTTTGAAGATGATAGGTCACGATATGGACTTTCAAAGATGGGCTTTACAAAAGACACCTAAATTGGACATGCCATTATCTAAGTTTTACGTTTGTGAGTTTTGTAATTAAAGAAATAGCATAATGCTGTTTCACAAAAAACCACTTTCCGTGTCACCTTTATATTAAACTAGAAAAATAGAACAAGAATGTAAGGTTTTTTAAAACAAGGCTAAGCCACAAATTTCGGGAGGACGGAAAGCCAAATCGGATTGGTGTTGTATCCATTGTCCCTACACGGAAAAAAGTACGCTGTAAGATATACTCGAAAAAGTGATGAAATATTACTCTGTGGCAAAGTAACGGAGCCT
>JAAAKG020143367.1:0-33512 GCA_010014905.2 Druon quercuslanigerum
ACCTGGTAAGGGAGTTGCGACGATTGCATACGAAATATTCTGTTAAAATAATCGTCCTTATCATCGGTGCTCTTGGAGATGCCAAGATTTCACTAGTTAATAGCCTGAAAAGCATCCCTGCACGTGAACAATATGTTAAAACACTTGCGGAGAAAATGCAGAAGGCGGTCGACCTTGGGTCGCTCCGTGTCCTCAGGGTGCACGAAACTTTTGCCGGATTGTCGTATTGATTCCGTCACAGACTATAACCACCTATCTCATGGTCGCGAGATGTGGTTATGGCTTTAGTTTTAGATATTCAAAATTTTTATCAAAAGATCCATAAAATTACACTACTTTTATGAAAGTGAAAATATTGAACAACAGAATTGCGAATTAAAATAACAAATTGTAATTTTTAAACCTTTTGAATTTCATGGAACTATTATTATTATTAAATTATTAAATAAGGAAATATTACTTACTTTACTAACAAAAATTTCCAGTAATGGAAAAAATTCTTAATCTAAACGTTGCCTATTATTATCAAATAAATTTTTCAAAAAATAAGATTTCGATAAATTCTCAAACAAGGAAACTCTATGATATCTTATTATTTTATATTTCATTGAAAAAAGGTTTTTGAAATAATAAATAATTAATGCGACAGGTTTAATATCATCCATTTTTTACATTCCTGTAAAAATGAGGATTAATTCGCAGAAATAAAATATTATACTACATAATGTTTCCTGAAAGTTTCATCATTTAAAAGAATTTAGGGTTGAATTTGAATATTAAATATGTATACCATACAATCGAAAATTAGTGGAATATTTATTACATGTATCTTAACATGTTTTTTTTCAATGATCAAAAATTTAGAGTCATACATTAAATTTGCAAAAGAAATCTCCCAAAATGAAAAATACGTTTAAAAAAAATTATTGCTTAAATTACAGTTTGAATAAATTTTTATATAATGACATCAACAAAAAGTGAAAACTTTCAGAAAATTTAAGCTTAAAAATTAAAGTTTGTCGACATTACATTTTTTAACTTCTGAAAGACGTTTCACATTCATTTTTATGATTAAACGTATATTTATTTAAAAACAAAAAAATATTTTATCATATGCTTTAAACAAAATAAAGAAATGCATAAACACATACAATAAATATGATAAATATACATACCGTTCCCAAAACAGTTCCCTCAGAACCTGTAATTATCCTTTCGTGGATAATCTCATTATCTGCAAAATATTTTTCATACATCGCTTGACCTTCTTTCACAGTAATATCATCTTTGAATATTGCCTCCTGCCATAATTGAATAAGTTTTTTGTCTTTTGGCACATAATAAAACCAGTATTTTTTTACCCGCGAACTTCGTTTTCGTTTGTAGCCAGAAGCGCACTTGACAGCTATACATTTAACCATTTTTCATTTCTAATTACACAATTAACTTCAAATTTCAAATTAATTTCAATTTCTAATTACACAGTAAACTTCAATTTACTTTTTTTAAACACAAAAACGCGAAAACCCGTTTAAAAACTTAAAAAACTTCCAGTTTTTACACTGTTGCCATGCATTTGATGGTTAGTCGGCCATAAAGGTAAACAGGGCCACGTTCGCCCATCTTAAGTACTAATTTTCTCCGGTTAAGAGACAGCCCACTTTTAGCTAGAAATCAGTTCTTCATTTTCAAGTGAGTCAATTAATTAAATTTTTTCTAAATAAATTTTTATGGCTGTTTGCTAAATGAGTAGCTTTTCCAGCTCGTTCAGGATGCTTTTAGAAATCAATCATGTTTATGGAAACAAAAGAGGATGAAAAAGGAAATATGAGAGAGCTGAAGAAACCACTCCAGTCGTGAAACTCATGGAAAAAATAGTTAAATTTCAGATATTTGCCTAAATATTTTTTTTATGTTTACTTAACTAATGTTGTAGTATGCATATCGTTTTTTACCGTTGTTATACTTAAACTTGAAGTCATGTTTTGTTCATTCAAACGACACACTCGTCCCACAACACCGCTCCGATATTGGTCGCTGACCAATCTTTCTAGGAATCACGCCAGGTGAAGAGCTTCGCAAAGCCGAAAAATATTTTGCATAAAAAATGAGTGGTGATTGGGGCGTTAATCTGAAATGGATGAAACTTAACTCCCGGTTCTTCACAATGAATAAATAATCATTTCTACATGCACAAAAATATTATATTGTATAGAGCAATAATCTCACTTACAAGTAAATGATGTAAATCAGTTCTTCAGTAATTTATTGCAGTTTCAATGAAATTGTTAATTTTTAATCAAACATCTTTGATGTAATCTAATAGTAGTATGTACACAATAAAATCAACAGAATCCTTATAAATTTCTAATTTTTAGGTAAGAATATTGATTTACTTAATATTTTCGTGCATATAAAAATTAGTATTTATTAAAAATAAGTGGACCCACGTTTTCATTTTTTTTAAATTATTCTATATAGTAAATAAGCCCTGTGTAGATCCTTCTTAAACCTATTTAGGTCCTAAAATTGCTATTTCAAATCAGAACAAAAATGTTGACTCGGGAAGAACCTGGAATGTCCACAATGTGTTCTCGCCATTATTCCTGCTTTATACCTAAAAGTGCTACCTGTGTAAATATGCAGGACTTAGAAAGAATAATTTAAGACTTTAATCGTATATAAATAAACCCTGTATAGATTGTTTCTAACAAACTTAAGTCCAACAATAGCAGGTTCAAAATAGGACCAACATTTTGATTCGTGTATGCTCTTTAAAAAGCGTGTTTTATTTTTAACCCCAATCGTAGAAAGGTGGCGAAGGCTAAGATTAATTAGCAAACCTTAATATCAAATAATGTTCTTAAAAATTGCTAGACCAGTAAATCAAAAACCGTCACTGCGTCGACACCCTACATATATAGCCTCGGTCGTCGACAGCCTTAACATCTTTTTTAGACTTATTCTGAAATTCATAAAAGTCATTAGAGTAAACATTAAGTAAATCTCGCAACTGACAAGAGTAGCAAAAATTTGCTTTTGATTTATAAGTGCAAGTTTTATCGCGCAAATGATATTCTTTATATACTAAAAAATCTTGCAGGGTAAGAATTATTCGTGCAGTGCTCAAGAAATACTTTATAAATCCAGTTTACCTGTTTATTACAAAAAAATGAGGATCTTTAGTGGTACTGTGGTTCTCATATTAGCTGTGATTTTAAGTTCTATTGGTAAATATATAATTAATTAAAATTTTTTGCACCTTTTAATTGTAGTATATATTTTTTTATAGTCGAGGTTACATGTGAGCGAGTTGTGATTACGAAATATTTGACAATGGTTGCGTTTACCCAGTACACGCAGCCACTTCGTGAACTTATTTTGGAAATTAAATACTTTTAGTTTTAAAGTAGCACTAATAGTTTTCGGGTAATTTTAATATTCCAAAGATTAAAAATATTGAAGAAATTTATTTTCACATTTATTTAAAAAAAATTGGAATCGCATTAACATACAATAACATTATTAAATGTTTGTATCTTAAAACCTGAAACATTCATACTATTATCAATTATATTATAATAAATTGCGATGACTGATGCTTCATTGGACGAATAAGCATTTTTGCATTATGAAACAAATCAATTACTATCGCTAAAATTGGTTCAATTCACAATTGAAAAGATTCACACAATTATTAATAATAATTAATAAAACACAATTAATAATAGTTGCTTTTTATAGTCTGATGTTAAAAGAGAAATAATTCTAAACGTTTATGTTCAAAAACTAAGCAAAAGATATTTCATTGAAAAAAGAAATGTGTGCTTGTTTCGAATGCTAAACTAGAAATTGATTTCATTTTAAATTTCAACTCAGTGAAATTTTACTAATCAATAGAAGAATAAATTTAATTTAATCACAGAACAATGCGTCAATGAAGATTATTAGTAGAAGTTGAGGAATCCGATAGTGGAAAATAAATAATTTCTTACTTAAACTATATGAATTGGTTTAAAGATGTCTGATATAATTATCAAAAGATGACTGCAGATATGATAAACGTATTAAAAATAAGAGCTATGTAAAAGATCGTAATTATGTAATATTTTCGACCTTACTAAAACAATGAAATACTGTGAGATATTGTGAAACATGTAAATAGGTTACGTAAGCTTTAATTTCTTGCTTAAAATGATCAAATAAGAATTAGGTATGCACCAATTAGGTATATATTTATTTACCGTCATCTTCTTCGTTTGTAAATAATTCAAGTTTCCTATTATTATCTTGCAAAACGACCTGCAAAAAGTATCTAGGCGATGTAGCTTATTTATTTACAACATTTCCTGGTTTTACAACATTGCTGGAATAAATTATTCACAAAAACACTAAAAAGTAGGCAGTCTTTTCATCAATTAACTTAACTTTCGGAGAACAAACCTGTTTTATAGATCGGGGAGAACAATCCTGGGTCCATCTGACCCAATACATTTTTTAAACGTTTATTATTACACAATAACTGAACCGATATCTTTAATAAATTCTGAAGCACACTTAAAATTCAATAGAAATAATTTACGTAGTAATAAACTAATTTTTAAGTCTTTAACATTATTACAAAAAATTAAAAAAAAAAAATTGTTATAAATGAAACTTAACGACAAAATTTCAACTTTTTTAATTTTATTATTTTGCGTTAAAAATTGATGTGAAAAGTGACAAAGCAAGCTGGAATAATAAAAAAATTATTCTTATAGTGTACCATTTAAGAAAGATTTTTTTTTTAATTTGAAGTTCGTGCTATTTTTATACAAAAAAATTAAAAAGTTTTTCTTTTTACTATTGCAATAGATTACTGCAATTGTGTGAAACTATAGTTGGAACCTTGAACTCTATTACCAGACCCTAAGGAACCACCCACTTTTAATATTTCTTTGAAAATTTTTTGATAAAAAATGTTTGGTTGGTCAATTTGACCAAGTCACACAGTGGGAAAAAATAAACAAAAGTCTAGAATCAGCTCAATTCTTCATGAAACATAACAATATTTCTTATGTTTGGAAAACCATCTAATAGATGTTTATACTGTGCAAACTTGGTTTTATTTGCATATACATTTTTCGTTTAAGTATAAACACTTATCCATAAAAAAGAAGTATGCAATAACATTTAAAAGAACTCAAACTTCAAATAAACCCAATAAACCCATAAACCCCAAGTATATAAACCACAAACCCATAAACACCAAAACTCACAAACCACAAAGCCATAAAATCCAAACACATAAACTTTAAAAACATAAACCCCACACCCAAAACCCTAACTTATAAATATCCATCCCAGAATCCCAAAACTTATAAACCACAAACTCACAAATCCCAAACTCATAAACTCCAAATCCACAAAACCCAAAATTATAGACCTAAAACCATAAACTCTAAACTTATCGACCCCAAACCCATAAACATTAAAACTCACAAACCACAAAGCCATAAAACCCAAACACTTAAACTCTAAACACATAAACCCCACACCAAAAACCCAAACTTATAAATCTCTATCCCAGAAACCCCAAACTTATAAACCACAAAACTTATAAACCCCAAATCGACAAAACTCAAACTTATATACCTAAAACCATAAACTCTAAACTCATATACCTCAAACCCATTAACACTTAAACCCACAAACTCCAAAGCCATAAACTCCAAACCCATAAACTCTAAAAGCATGAACCTCAAAACCAAAACCCAAACTTATAAACCACAAACTCACGAATCCCAAACTTATAGACCCCAAACCCATAAACCCAAAATCCATAATCTCCAAACCAATAAATCCAAGACTTATAGACCGCAAACCTATAAAACCTAATCCAATGAATCTAATGTTTAGGGCTCAGGGGTTTGTTCATTTGGGTTTTATGGGTATGAGATTTATGGGTTTGGCGTTTATGGGTTTGGGGTCTACAAGTTTGGAGTTTTTGTGTTTAGGGTTTATTAGTTTAGACTTTATGAGTTCGAAAATTATAAGTTTGGGGTTCATGGATTTTGGATTTTATGAGTTTTGGGTTTATGGATTTGCAGTTTATGAGTTTCGGGTTCGTGGCTTTAGATTTTATGGCTGTGGGAGTTATAGGTTTGGAGTTTATAGAAACATCCATGCTTGCACTTGAAGTTTCAGTTCTTTTTGTTTAATCGCATATCTCTTTTCACAACATTAAATAAAAATTATTATGATTCATAAAGAATTGAGCTGTCACTAAATTCTTTTATATTTTTGGTCACTGTGGTTTAGTAAAGTGATAAATCATTACCTTTTAAATCATTAAATAAAGTTAAGTTTTAATACTAGTGAAAATTGTTATTATTTAAGGTAGTACAATAATACAAAAATAATTTCAAAAGCTTTGAAATAATTTAAAAAGACTAAAAAAATCAGTTTGTAACATAATTAGGAATTTCATCAAATTCGAAGAGTTTACTTTGTTTAGTTAATGTACTGGCGAAATCCCCCGATGAAGCCCAGTGTGCGAACCTTATGATCGTATTATAATACCCTCAGGTTTCACATAGTGGATCCTAAAGGGTATCTGTTAGAGCCAAGCTAATTCCAGGCACTGGCATAAAGACATCCATAATCTTTCGTAATCCCTGCCGTATTTCCGGAACTCTAAAGTGGGGTTATAGACCATATTGTGCATGCGATAGTTCACGTGGTTGTACCCTGTAAGCATCAGAACCACTGTTCTTATTTCTTTCTTGAGTAAAGCCAGAATTTATCTGGCTCTATCCATCCTATAGGTATCGACCATGATGATTTGTGCTTGTCGACAACACAAGGTTCGTTCTTAGTATATTACTTAATATCATACTACGCAAACAAGATTCCTATTATGCTACTTCCCCTGCTGTGATAGATTCCTGCCCCTGACCAACCCTTTTCTTTAGAGCAATCTGTGTATTATATTTCCCCTTAAAGGAGCCGGTCACTATTTTCTTTTCTGGTATTCCTACTTGCGATAGAGGTGCCAAAAGTCTTAATAAAATTAAAGCGTTAAAATGTTATCTTTTATCTTTCCTCATTTCTAGAATTGATAGTGTGCTGATGCAACATAAAAGCCTAATTGGTCTAGCCTCCAAATTGAAATATTTACTATTTCCAGGCGTCTGATCGCGTGAGCCACTCTGACAGTTATCGCAACGTGTAATGGTTCTTCATAAAGCAGAAATCCGATTGCCGCTATAACCGTAGTTCTCCTTCCTCCCGTAACACCCCTAAATGCTAGCGTTTGCAGTCTTTTCAGCCTATCATGTATCGTTACAAGTTTCAAGATAAGCGGAGTAGAGCCACGCAAGCATTGTGGGCCCTAGAACCCACGTCAAACCAAACGCTTTTTAGAAAATGCAAAATATCATGGTAAACTCCCTGAATTAGATTTCAAGAGGAAGAGTTCAGTTTGTTATCTAGGATAACCTCCAGATATTAAACAAAATCTGATGTCTTTCACCTTCAAGAAAAATAAAAAAACTTATCGTTTCTGAATTTACTGAGAGCTCTGAGCTGTCGCACCAGAGGTTTGCGTGGCGCAGTGCTGACCTTGCAGGGATAACCAAGGTTGCTAGGTGCGACTCCCTGACTAGGTTTACATGGTCATCCGCGTATCTCTGGGTACAGTACGCTTTCTTGTTTAACATGCGAAGGAAATCGTTCACTACAAGGCAACACAGAAGGGGTGAAAAGGCACCCTCCTGTGAGCATCCATGTGGCGCTAGTTTCATGACCAGACCTTCTCCCAATTTGGCTTCGAGTCGCCTCCGGCGTGGCATGCTTCCTATCAAGCTTCCTAGTTGGAATGGCACGTCACACCTCGGAGCCTCTCGATATATGACTTCTGGAGGGGTATTGCTAAAGGCATCCTTTATATCCAAGAAAGTCCCCACATCATTCCCTCCTTCGCAGATTTGAGGAAGAAGGCCAGTTTACTATCCTTCCATGACGACAGCACGTGTTTTAAAACAGTGCTTGCCCTAAATGGTTTCCTCAATGGAGGGATGACGAAATTCATTTCCTCTTGTCATCCTTCAGCTGATGGATCGCTGTCTCCCGAAAGTCCTTTGATTCCTCGCAGAAGATCCTACATTCTTCCTGATATTTTAATTTCAAATCGAAAAACGTAAAATTGGAAAGAAAGCAAATGTGGACCATAATGAATCTTTAGAGTTGAAAAATATGTCAGCGGGTAATTTTTTAATAGGTAACTTCAAGAAAAAAAAGGTTTTAAGAAATATGCATCTAAACTTGGAGACTGCCATACGCAAACATATTTTTTTTTTAAACAAGAAATTTACCTACTTCTGGTTACTATTCGGATATAAACATAGTCCAGATTCTTTACCTATAGGTCCCAGTATCATTCGCCACTCAAAACCAAAAATAATAAGTTTGATCTTTTAATGCGGATGTCCACAAAATTCTAAAAAAGCATATGAATGCTCAATCAAAACAGCTTAAACTTCTTAAGATTTTCATTACGATAAACCTAAACTTTTTTTTGCTTGAAATAACCGATTTCCGGTGCAAAATGCCAACATAACATAAAAATACACTGTTGGAAATTTTTGTAGGATTTTTCAGAGCCGCGTCACTAAAGCTTTATGCAGAAGCCATGTCTAAATTTTCCTAAACAGTAACAGAAATTTCAGCAATGGCAAACTTTTTTCACATTTGACTCAATAAGTATATTATACAACATTGTTATTTACATATAATCTTCATTCATATATAGTCTTGCTACAGTTTTTATTTTTAAGACAAATATATACTGCAAATTTATAATAAAATTAATGAAACAAACAATAATGTCTATACATTACATGTTTAGAAAAATTTATTCACTACATTTATACAAAATTCAATTTAATTTTTTATGAATAATATTCCTGCCTAATGTTTCCAAAAAAATTTAATTTTTAACCAAAAAATATGAATTTTCAGCAAAAAAAAATTTGTTCGTAACAAAATTGTTAAACCTTCATCCCATGAAATCAATTTTCAACCAAAATGTGAATTTTGCACATAAAAATGATTTCTTAACAAATTGGCTGGAGCAACATTTTTAACAAAATTTTGACTCCTCAATTAGAGAGAATTAAGGTTAAAAGCTTTTTTTTTATTTTACTTCATTAGAGTTGGCTCTCGCGAAAAACACCAAATGAGACATTCATATTTTAAAAATTAAAAATTAACATAGCTGTATACAAAAATAAGAAACATGAGAAACTTATATTTAAAGCAAATTTTGTTTTAGAAAGGAAGCTTAAACATTCCTTTTTTGTTTACAGAATTAAGTTCGCAGTTTCGAATTTTTGGAGGAGAACCCAGTAAAAGGCGAGAAGTTAAAATTGATAATGCACCTATCAGAAAAATGCTCTGTCAGCCAGGCGTTCCACCATTAAAATTTGTACGGAAGTTATATCGTGGAAATTATGTGAAATTCCGAACGGTTACCAATTTGTTAATAAAAAGTGGTATAACCTATGCATGGCAAAACGGAAATATTAGTGAGCCATTATATGACTCGAATGGCCTTCAGATTCTGTTCATAGGACGTGATCTACTTATAGTCAGTGACGAAGATTATTTTCGTACGCGTATGCGTATAGGTGGTTATGTAGAATAACGATGACAGTCCGAGCAGAAATTCCAATATGGATTATATCGGGGATATTTAGCAATTTCTGCACGGAAGTCTTGAGCATATTCTTATGGCGCCATAAAATCAAAATAGTAAATCCTGGTTGACCAATTTAATCTCTAAATTGGATCAAAATGAGATGCAACGCAATTTATATGAATTTGGGAAACTAAATCGCACGCCAGGCGCATGATAAAAATTTTTTCTTATGCCCAATTTTTTAAATAAAAATTTGAAATTAATATTAGTAAAAAAATTGATATTTCATAGTATTTATTATTTAGAACTATGGAAAATAGCAGTGAGTGCAATATTTTTTGTAAATGATAAAAACCGGTACCTTAAACGATTTTTGCTTAAACTATTATTTTTGTTTGAAAACCTGAACCTATCATGTGGTTGTTTAAATATTGTAAATATTTGATCTAATCTTATAAAAATGGTTTCTGACTGTAAGTCGTCTTTGCTGGCAAAGCACATTGAATGAATATTATTATTTTTTAATTATTTTCCAATATTGAACAATAGTACAATAACATAAATGTACATTTATTCCATTTTAATGTCAAATAATATACTGGTAATATTTTTAACACTTGAAAAAAATCAAAATTCGATTTATTTACATTATGGACACTTGAATTTTCATTTGTTAAAACTGAGACACATGATCAAGCAACCCCCAACTCCACAGTCCTAATTGTAAGAATCACTCTTAATCTTTTAATTAAACAATCATGACAGTCTTATATCTATGTTAAATTATGAGTATTTCCAAGTATTTTCTTTTCATGAGATTTGGCGGATTAATATCATATTTCAAATTTATTTTATAATCAGTATACATTTGTTAAAATATTTCTTCCTGTGACATTAACAATAGGTTTTACTTCTTAAAAAACGTTTTTGGGACAGTTTATCTTATAATTCTCAAATTTTTTACGAAATTATAATATAATTGGTGTATTTGTATCTCTTAATTTTTTTTTAAACACAAAAGCTTTCAAGGTGAAAGGATATCCTGATTGTCGGTACTGTTCGTAGGTTTAATGGTTTTTTATGTCATGGACATTTACTTACTTTGGGAACAGTATCAATTTTACAGGTTTTACAGACCTTACATTTTTTTAAATACAAAAAGATATTGCCTTTATAATATGTTTTTCATTGTATTCTATGTACTTGTCGGAAGTTGAAACCAGTTATTTAAAAATATATATATATTTGGCCATTTATAGTCAATGCACCAACCTTTCTGGATTTTTCCTGACTGACATTTTGTTTTCAAGCGAAAAGAATAATTTTCAAAAGGTTTTAAAAGATTTTCTCTAGAATTTAAAAAAAATCATAACAGCAAACATTCATTACTTTTTGCAACTGACAAATCTAACATAAATGTATGATAATTTTAATTAAGGTAAGTATGCAACTTATCGGAAACCTTAAGGCAAATTCCAGATTTTAAATGCTTCAAAACTTATGCTAAACATATTGAAAGCAGGGATGAGGGCCTCCACAAATCACGGATCCAAAAATTTTATAGCAATACAATTTTCCATTTTTAAGAAATTAATGATCAATTAATTATATATCCAAACTAGCGATATTTTCATTCTACATAAAATTGATAAAGAATACAAATTAAAATGCTATTGATTAGAATTGAAATGTTTCTATACCTAATAATTAATAAAAATTTTAATTGTAACATTTTACATTTTGAAATCACGTGCATTTGCCGCCTTACTTATCCAAGATGGACAAACTGAGCGTCGGGTTCTAACTGGCTCAGTTTTTTTTTTACTTGCGCGTAGCTGGACTATATTTATTAGATCATGCGCGCGCCTTTAGCATGCCTACTCTATTTGTAATATCTCTATGGAGCGCTTCATTCGAGCCTATGATGTTGCCTGCGATCGATTTGGCTTTTTGAATGATTTAGAGAATTTGAGTATATCGGAGTTACACAAGGCTGCCGATAACTTAGTGAAGCTGTACAAAGACGATCTGGAAATCAGTCTTGGGAATGAGTTGATCCAATTTCTAGCATTAATAAATGCTTTTAAAAAGGACTACAATATCGACAGTGAACCAAAAGAAATATTATTCTACAGGATTCTGATGAATAACAACTTAATCGCTGCATTTCCTAACATAGAGATTACGTTGAGAAGTAATATTTTGTTAATTTAAATAAAAAATTTCTTTAAATTAAAGAAATATTTTTCATTCGACCTGTACATTTCTTTCAATGAAATAAACGTTTTGGTTGAAAAAAGAGAACAGGTTAGTTTCAAATGAATAAAAATTTCTTTGAATTCAATCATGAATTATAAATAAATTTGCTTCCTCGTGAAGCAAATAATTTCATTTAATTTTAAACGATAATAATCGGATTCGACAACTCGAGTTTCAAGAATCTTTTATTGTCTATTTGTTCACCTGAGGAAAAATGTTTATTTTAATATTTTTTGTGTGTAAGCGTATTTTATTCATTCCTAAATTGAAATTCTTTATTAAAATTTAAGATAAAAAAATAAATTATGACGAAATTGTGAAAATCAGGTCAGGATTTCAATTATTACCAAGAGGCGTCCGTCTTCGCAAAAATTTGAAAACACGTGTTCCGAAAGATGCGGTAACGTAAAATAATCAAACTGATCGCTTATTTCAAATTACTGACTCCAAAGTAATTATTTCTAAGATTGTTCCTAGTAACTGTTTTGAATCAAAATAATTTTGTTTTGAATCGAGGAAATCATTTAAAAAAATTATTTATTTAAATAGAAGAAAGTACGTGACGTCATTTATTATTATCAAATCAATTTTTTTAATGTAAAACTATTTGTATGTTGAATCAAAAGAACCTAGACAAAACAAGTTTCTTTTAAATTTAACAAGAACTTTTTTCTGGGTGCATGCATTGGCGAAAACTGGCACATTTACCTTACAGGTCATATAGTTTAACGACTATCAGCGGAACGGGATTTAAAAATGTGATTCATAAATAATTTAGGACAAGAATTTAATTAATGAATGTTTCAATCTATACATTTTTTATTGTTCATTTTTTCAAAAACTGGGTGCCATTGACAAATAATGTTTTTGGCAAATTAAGCTAATGGATTTTTACTCAGTAGGAAATTTATAATATTTCAACAAAACTTCCAAACGATTTCTCGTAAAAAATACTGGCTTAACCCAAAATTATTCACAAAATGCAAAATTTCCGAAAGCTAATGATTTTTATGATTTATTGTATCGATTTCCGATATAAACCATTATAAAAAACATAAACAAATTGTAAAATAAATGAATAATCATAACAATAAATAGTTGGAACGACAATCTGAGAAATAATGATAATCTGAAAAATAAACCTCAAAACTGGTAGTGTCAAAAAAATACCCTTTGGACTTACAAATTTTAATTGTTCATCTGTAGGGGCGGCCGAGCTGTGCCCTACTGGTGCCTTAGGCACAATTTTTTCGCCCCTAAACAGAATGCAATTTACTCAATAGACTATTAAAAATTTATGTTAGACACTTCCAATAAATATATTGGATATATATCCAAGGAATTGAAAGAATTCGTTGAGTTATTGGAATCACAAGAGCTTACGTAATTCACAGAATTACAAGAATTCATCCACTATACAGAATTTTCGGAATTCACGGAATTCAAGAAATTCTTGCATTTTACAGTAGTTATAAAATTCATAGAATTCAAGGAATTCCGTGGACTCCAAGATTTTCTCGAATTCACGAAAATCAAAGAATCAACGAAATTCAACGAATTCACGAAATTCACAGACTGTACGGAATTCAAGAAACTCATAAAGTTCTAGAAGTTCATGGCATTCATGATCTTTACGGAATTCATAGAATTCATGGAACTCTTGAAATTCATGCGAATTCATAGAATTCGCGGGATTAATAGAATTTACAGATATCGTGGAATTCAAGAAATTTATTAAATCCACGAAATTTATGAAATGCATGGAATTCATGAAAATCGTGGAATTCATGAAATACACAGAATTAATATGATTCGCTGATGTCGTGGAATTTACGGAATGTTTGAAATTCAAAAAATTCTGCGGTATTCTTTGAAATAATTAAATTTTTTGAGTTCCATGAATTTCGTCAATTCCATATTTGCAGCGAATTGCGTGAATTCCATGAATTCCATGCATTTCTTGGATTACATTAATCACGCAAATTGCATGAATGGCACGAATTACATAAATTCTATGAACACCTAGAACTCCACAAATCCAGTAAATTCCGCATTTTTAGAGAATTCCTTGAATTCCTTGAATTCCATAAATATATTGAATCCTATCAATTCCTTCAATCTTATGAATTTCTTAAATTATATTAATTGCACGCATTACACGAATTTAATTAATTTTGAAAATTTATTGAATTCCGCGAATTTCTTTAATTCTGTAAATTGCATTAGATCCGAGAATTTCATATTTTTTGTAAATTTATTCATTTCCCAGAATACCGTGAATTGCGTGAATATCATGAATTTCGTGAATTTCGGGGATTCCATGAAATTCTTGAATTTAATGAATTGCTTGAATTTGATGAAATTGGTTAAATTCACTAAATTCACGGAATTCTTGAAATAAGCGAACTTCAAGGAATTAAAAAAATTCATGGAGTTAGTGAAATCTCAAGAATTCACATAAGTCAAAAAAGTAAAAAAATTTATGGAATTTATAGAATTGTCGAAATTCACGGAATTCAAGAAATTATAGAAATTCACGACATTCGTGATCTTCACGGAATTAATAGAATTCATGGAATTCTTGAAATTCATGCGAATTCATAGAATTCGCGGAATTAATCGGATTCATAGACATCACGGAATTCACGAAATTTATCAAATGCACGGAATTCATGGTTTCAAGGAATTCATGAAATTCACGGAATTCATGACACTGACATAATTCATGGAATACACATAATTAATTGAATTGACGGAATTCAGGAAATTCGTGCATTTGACAGAACTAATAAAATTTATTAAATTCAAGGAATTCCATGGATTTCATGGTTTTCTCGAATTTACGAAAATCAAAGAATCAGCGAAGTTCAAGGAATTTACAGAATTCACAGACTGTACGGAATTCCAGGAATTCGTAAAATTCTAGAAATTAATGGCTTTCGTGACTCTTGAAATTCATGCGAATTCATAGAATTCGTGAAATTAATTAGATTCATAGAAATCACAGAATTCACGATTTTTATTAAATGCACAGAATTCATGGTTTCACGGAATTCATGGTTTCACGGAATTCATGAAATTCACGGAATTCTTGAAACTCACGGAATTCATGGAATACACAGAATTAATGGAATTACGAAATTCAGGAAATTCGTGCATTTTACAGAACTTATGGAATTCATTGAATTCAAGGAATTTCGTTGATTCCATGATTTTCTTGAATTTACGGAAATCAAAGAATCAATGAAATCGAAAAAAGTCAGGGCATTCACAAACTGTAGAGAATTCAAGGAATTCATGAAATTCAAGAAATTATTAGGATTCATGGAATTCATGAATTTCATGGAATTCATGGATTACACGGAATTCATGGATTACACAAAATTAATGGAATTGGCGGAAGTCGCGGAATTCATGGAATGTTTGAAATTTAAGAAATTCTAGGGTATTCTGTGAATGAATTAAATTTTATGAATTTCATTAATTCCGGGAATTCCATATATGCAGCGAATTGCGTGAATTCCATGAATTGTTTTCATTACTTGAATTACATTAATCCCGCAAATTCCAGGTATTCCGTAAATTACATAAATTCTGTGAACTCTCTGGATACCATAACTCCAGTAAATTTCGTATTTTTAGTGAATTCCTTGAATTCCATGAATTTATTGCATTCCTTGAATGGATGAATGAACGGATGAATGTATTCCAAGAATTCGGTGATTTCCTTCAATTTCATGAAATCCGCGAATTCCGTGACTTACAGAAATGTGGTGAATTTCGTAAATTTCTTGAATTCCGCAAATTTCTTTAATTCGGTGAATTCCTTGAATTGCGTGAATGTCATGAATTTCGTGAATTTCAGGAATTTCGTGAATTTCAGGAATTTCGTGAATTTCTTGAATTTAATTAATTGCTTGAATTCGAGGAATTGCTGGCAATTTTCATTTATGCTTGCATTATAGAAGTCTCGTAGAAGCGTTGTAACATTTTCAACAATGTGCATCTGGAAGTTTTCCCAAATTGCCTTTATGCTTCAGGTTCCCACAAATTTTTTGGAATCGTGTTACGCTAAATTTTTTTTCAGTTCTAAAGTTGTGGAATATTTGCAGAGAAAAAGAGAAGAAGAAAGAACCCAATCTCGAAATTCTTTATCGCAACAATCCTCCTCTGAGCAATCAAGCATGAAAATAATTTTTACTGCACAAAAGCTTCACTTGAGAGGAAATCCTGTCTCAAATATTAGTCCTCATATCATACATCGACCTCGTTTCCTACCCTGGGGTTCGATTCGTATCCAGTCGGCACAAAGTAGTTCTCGCCTCCGTCTGAGAAACCAGCAGAGCAATTTTTCATTCTCTAGAGAGGAACTCGCTAGTCGGAGGCGTGGAAAAGAGAGAAGAGAGGTTTTCTGAGGATGGAGCTTGCCAAGGTGGAATCGAGTTTGCATGACATTTAAGAGTCGCCCGACAATTTCATAACCCTTTGACTCTCGCGTTTCGTTTCGAACCTTTCAATTCTTCGCACCTTCGCATTTCACATTATATACATCTCCAGTCTATCAAGAAATTTACGCAAAAGGATATCTCTCTAAAAATAAAACAAATGAATTGAAAAAGAAGGGATTGGTAGAGGGCAAAGTGATGAAAGGGGGTTAAATTCCGAGAACTGGATCCGAAACCTCTGTAACCTATAACCCCATTCCGAATGCCACTGTAACCACATCCATGGTCGCAAAGAACAAAGTTCCTGGCATTAGAATTTTAAATCAACATCAGAGCTGCTACACCATCCCTGCGACGTACAGAAAGAGTTCGCGATCGAAGAAGTGCTGAGAAGTGGAAAAAAAGGAGCGAGAAAAGGGTATGGGTGAAGAAGAATGGGAAGGAAAGGAGGAAAAGAGGATTCCCTGAAAGAGTCCCTTGTCCAATGCTTCAAGTTATTCAAATTCTTCTTCATGTAAGGAGCGATATTCACAATTTGGATAGCAAAATACAGTTACCAGATTTACGAACTTTTATCCAAATCTGGAAAAAAAGTTTTAAGACTCAGCAACAAATTACGTAAGATTTGCCCCTGGAATTCGTCACCTGTGCTACCACGATTTAACAGAACTTACAGAAGCAAACATTTTTTGTTTATAAAAATAAATTTTTGTGTAATAAAATTTTTTTGCATTTGGAAAACATTATTCAATTAAATGAATAAAAAAAGTTGGTTGATCAAAAGAATTTTTTAATAGTCTTAATGACTATTACCTTTCTTTGCATCTAGTGAGGTTTTTTTCTGAGTGTAAACCGTACACTAGTGCGTATTGGGAATTCGCAATTTCGGCAGCTAATTTATATATGAGACAATGTTTGAAACCTGTAGATAGGTATATGATTTCAGAATAAAATTTCCCGTACAATGCACTGCTGCAATTTAAATTGACGAAAAAACTCATCTTCAACCTACCTTATTTTTTGCATTTTAACACAATCCAACAAAACCAACGCAATTACTTAGTTTAAACCTTGTATTTGAAGGAAAACTTTGAAGGGATATTAATATATCATATATTATTATTAATTATTATTGAAAATACATCACGAAAACGTTAAAAAATTTCATCACTATCAAATTAATTTATGATGGTGATCGCATGCTGATATTGTAAAAATGATTAAATTTATTTACTTCTTATATTAAATGTAAGTGACCAACACCAAAATCCATAAATTTTAATTTTAATTCGCACACTAGTGCGAATTCTCACCAATTTACTATGTAAAAACTTACTACTTCCACAGCCAAGTCACAAATGACTCGTACTCAAAGACAATAGATACTAGAGGGACCCCTTACATTTGTAGAAGTAGGGATATAAATGGCGAAAGCGAATATGCAAAATTCCAGAAAGGTCAAAATTTTGCTGGTGTGAATTAGCACTAGTGTACGGTAAGAGAGTTAATTGCTTTAATTAAATAAATTCCTCATTCAGAAGTGCTTAGTTCGAAATGAAAAAGTGTAAATTTAAAAATTAACTTTATTTTCTAACTAAAATTGTCATTGTTTTAACCTAATATTTCGAAAAAATTAAAAATAAAAGTTAATTTTTAAAAAATTATTATTCGTTAGCCTATCAATGATTAAAATTTATATTTACTTATTGCAAGCTTTAGACACTTTCCTCTATTACTCCCTTTTCCTATTTTTCTCGCTTTTTCATTAAAAAGTTAACTAAAACAGTAAAACTCTAAAAAACCTAACTTTTTTTCTTTAAAAGTTAATTCTTTTTGATTGAAAAGTCCACTATTAAAATCTTGATTGACAATTAATTTTTTGGGATCAAAATTCTTTTATTTGGTTATAAATTCAATCGTTTTGTTGAAAATTTTACAATTTTGTTAGAAAGTTATTGACTCTGGTTTAAAATTACACAGTGTTATAATACGTAAAAAGTTCTTTTTTTAGGTTTAAAAATTCATCATATTTGAATTTTTATCTTTATTGACTGCAAAATCTTTCTTACTTGAAAATTTAACTCTGGTTCAAATTTCGTCTTTTTGGATGGCCAATCCATTTCTTTTGGTAGATTTTTTTATATAAATAAAAATTTGTTTGAAAATTACTCAGGTCAAATATTCATCATTATGACTAGAAAGTCATAATTTTGGTTTAAAATTCAAGTATTTGGTTAAAAATGTATTTATTTTTTCTAAAAAGTCAACTATTTTGTTTGATAATCATTTTTTGTAGAAAATTAATTTTCTTGAATTGAAATATAATTTTTTCATTTTCGATTAGAAGCAGCATTTTTTAGTTAAAAATTTAACCACTTGATACAAAATTAATATATTTTGTTGAAAAATTCTATTTTGGATAGAAAATTAATCTTCATGGTTAAAAAATTCATGATTTTGAGTTGGATTGCAAAAATATTGAAACATTAGTTTTAAAAAATACGTATAGACGACGTATTATTTAGTGTATTTTTAAAAACAAATTAAAAAAAAATTTAGGTAATTTATACACTGAAATCTTAAATATTATTAAAAATTTTGGTTTTTGCTTTTTAGCCTACGATAAAGTTTCTTCTTTTTTTAAATATAGAACTTAACTAGTTAAACTCTTTTTAACTTTTGAGACTTCAAAATAGCATTTTCATCATTTTTTTTTAATTGACTTAGAAAAAACTTTTAACTGGAAAATTTCCAAAATGATGTCGTTATTCTTTTGTTTTTACTCTTCGAATTTAATCTGTTGTTTTAATTACCTTCTGAAACTAAAGTAAAAAATTTACATTAATCTTCGAAATTAATTATCACGATTTTTCTCTTTAATTTTACTAACTGTAAAAATATATAATTATTTAGGATGAAACTTTTTATGAAAGGTACGCATTGGTGCCGCAAACTCAAGGATTCAGAAAGCCGTTTTTAATCAAATAAATTCTAGGTTCGAAAAAAAATTTTTGGCTTAAATTTTTTTTTATTTATGTAAACCGTAAGACGTAAAGAAAGAATTTATGATTTAAAATTCATGTATATAGCCGTTGAAAGACACGATTGTTTTTTGTTTCAAATCATTACACAACATATACAAAAAATTTGAAAATTTCACAATTTTGTTAAAAATGTATATTTTGATTAAAGATTCAGTTGCTTTGATAAAAATTCTTTCTTCTGCTAAGAGTACTTTTTATTTATTGAAAATTGTATAGTTTCATCTATGGTTAATTATTGACCAATTTCAGTATAAAATACAAGTATTTGATTGAAAATTAATTTCTTTGGAGCAAATTTCGCAATTTTGTTAAAAAGCATTTTGCTTTTATTAAAAAAATAATTTCTTCTTCTAAGGTTGTAATATCTTTGGTTTGACATGTTTCTTAGTAACAGTTTTTCTTACCAGTAGTTTGACCATGAGCAGCACAAAATTACTCAACTTTGCATTTTCATCAAAATTCTTCTTCATGTTATCTTTAGGGTTTAACATTAGGCCAACTTTCCCTTGAAAAAAAATCGTACATTCCGATCCATTCGGGATACTAATTGGTATGCTTGGTTGTAAAGATGTTTTTCAAATGTTAAATCTCAATTCAACCATTTAATTTGATTCCAAGCTTTACAGTTTCATAGCAATTTACTTCATCATTTTGAATATTTTGTTGCTGCAGAGTACGTAAATTATTTCCGTAGATTTCCTCAAAAGCTAGTAAGCTTTCGCCACATAAATGAAATACCATATACTTGCTCAGCAAATAAACAGGGCATTGTGAGACAACGCTGAAGAGACAAAATGGGAAGTAGCGAGTTTTGGAGAATTACGGAGAAATTAGTAGAAATTCCGGTGTATGCATCTGGTACATAACTTCTCCGCTGTATCCTAAAATTATCCACTTGCGAGCACGTGAAGTCTCTTCATCATGTCGAATTAAGCTTTCGGAAACACGTTCTACTTTAAAACATATGCCGCAAAAACATAATTAAAAAGAGTTTAATACTTTATGCAACTTTACCAGAATCAGGAATAGCAAAAAATTAATTTAATCCTTAGAAACACTTTATAAAGTTAAAAAGAAATATTTTTCAGAGCCATGAATAACAAAATGACCCTTAAAGAATGCAGTGTACAGGAGACACTAGTGGACATCTGTGAAAGATATAAATTAAGATGGTTTGGGGTTCAGAATGTTTGCGAGAGAAACTAATTCTAAGAGCCATCATTAAGCATAGAAATACAATAGTTTGCATGACAAGATGCATGGACGTGAAGGACGTTAGAAAAGTATGCCAGGACAGAGAAATAGGGCGAAAAATAGTTTAGCTGTAGATTGATCAGCAACCTGACTTAGAGCACTTTTGCGGAACATTTTTCTCTCCGAGTGAATCACGCTCACCCTGAAAAGAAAATGGAAATTTTTATAGCCTGATGTAGAAAAATTTTAATATGAAGCATGAAGAAATTAGTAAAAGAAGAGTAGCGGAAGTATCGTCACATTCCAAAAGTAATATTTTATTTGCATTCTATGGTCATTTGTGAACATAAATGTTGAATTTTAAATTAAAAAAAGAAAGCGACAAATTTGTCATCCAGCTGTTTTGGAATAAAAATTTTAATATTTTATTTTCAAAATTTGTTTATACATTTTTTTGAAGATTTTAAAACTCTGCGCTTGGCTGTTTGTAGTATATGGAAATACAAAAAAATTATCCTTAGAATTTTTTTAATTAAAAAAAATTATAAGAGTAATGCCATTTTCGAAATTAAAAAAAAATGAAAATTTTAGGTTAAACAAACGCGTAACATTAAAAAATTATAGTGAAGAAAAACCTTGATCTTTGAAAGCACTACAAGATTATCATGACGACTTTTGAAATTATCTTAAAATAATTGAAAATTCATATTTTAACCACATACACAATGAAATTTAAGAAATTTGAATTAGATTAAAATCCAAAAAATCTTATTTAATGTTCAATCGTCAAACTGATGCGAACTCCTGTAAAAAACAAGAATCGAACGACTAAATTTATACCACAACACACAAACAAAAAGTGGCCCAATTGTAATCTGAAAAAAATTTGGTTAAAACCAAAACTTTGAGACAAAAATAAAAAAAACATGAAAGAAAAATGAGAATGCAACCAACCACATACCCTTCCTTCTCTTTTTCTGTCTTGCATCCTTTTTATTTTCTCTTTGATACCTGAAAATTAAGTGTGGATCAATCTGTTGAAAACATACTAGAAATATCTGTCATTAATAAATCCGAAATAGAGAAAGTAAAAGGAAAACAAGATTCATCGAAATTCACCGTTAAATTTAATGAACTATAATAGCATAATTTTTGTTTAATTTCTCCAAATCCAGTTTTATATTAATAGATAACTTTTTTTGGCCTTTTAATATAAAGTATTTCTATGAATTCTCTCTTTCTCAACGTAAAAAAATTCTCTTGTATGTCTGGCAAGAACACTTTGATAACAGCGTCCTAAACGAACATTACTTTTGTGTTCGTTTTATCTTTTTCTTTTTGATTTTATCCTTTTAGATAAGGGATCTTCACAAAAGTGAATCACTGAGTCCATTTTCAATGGTATACGGAAAATAGTATGAATTTTGTACTTTTTCAATATAAGTTCAATAGTTTTAGAAATTGGACCAAAAACGGAAGAAAAAAAGTATTAAATGAACTATATTCCTTTAGCGCTTTGTGTTTATCTGCAGGTAAAATATTACTCTGTTTTTGATCTGTTGAATTCTAATTGCAATATGTTTCCCAATTAAATTTGTGGCTAATGATTCAGAAAAAGGATATTCTTAGCAATATTTAAATTTCTTGTGTGAGATAAAAATTGGGACAAACCCAGAGTTCTGTTAACTAAATTCTTAATTATTGCAATTCTGTTTTGAAAAGGATGAGCAGAACGTAAATTTATAATTCTGCCTAAATATATACTTTTCCTATAACAATTGGTAAAGATATAACCATCCCGGCCCTTATTAACTTGTATATAAAAAAAAATTAATTCTATTATTCTGCTCTATTTCATGAGTGAATTGAAGTTTTTGATGAAAACTATTAAAAACATCAATGGCCATCTTCAACTATTTCAGTGGAACAAACAATAAGGTATCGTCGACATACCGGAAATAAAAAGGCAAACAAAATCTAATTTTTTAAAAGAAAAAACGTCCAAGACTTCCCTAAGTATTTTTGCTAAATTCGGAGAAGAGACTCAACCTATGGGATTACTAAACCTCTGTATCTAAAAAGATTCAATAAATATAAAATAAGTTGAGTACATGATATATTTTTCCCGCAGATAAACTTTGGTTCTTACATTTTTAGTCAAATTTCTAAAACTATTGAAGGTATATTCAAAAAGTTTGAAAATCCTACTACTTTTCGTATACAATTGAAAATGGATTTAGTGATTAACGTGGTACAGACTGGCAAACTTCTTAATACTCGGATAAAAGAAACACAAAACACGGTGGGACTGAATAATTTTATATAAAAATTTCGAGGACCCCAAAAGTTACGAGTGGGAATTTGTTGTAAATGGCATCTATAATCAATTCTTCATGAACTTTAAATGATCCCCTGAACCGTTTTTTTAATCGTGAAAAATTCATTGAAATTGCTATGTACTTGTGTAGTGTGTGCTTGAAAATTATTATTATAACGGTAATGTTAATGCTTATTTTTCTTTACTATTTATCGATAACGTAATTATTTACTTTAGCGATCGGTAATAATAATTTTTTAACAGTTAAATAATTAAAAAAATAATCTTCAAATGTACGATAGGTTTCTTTGCATAAAACTAAATGCATGTTTTTTATTTTACATCAAATGAATGCATTGGTATGTATATTTACTTGCCTACGCACAATTATATACGTTCTTCTATTTCATATACAAAACGTAAATAATCTTTTAAAATATTTTAATATCATTCTGTAGTTCAATATTTTCGAGTTGTATATATTGTTATTTATAATATTGTTACTCTGTATCGTCACATCAAAGTGTGAGCATCAAAATTAAATTTGTCTCGTACTTTTAGTTAGTGGATAAAAAATGAAACCAGTACCTCAAATCAAAGTGCGTGCGATATCGCACAGTGATTGTCGTTTAAAATTATGCTTGTTGTGTAAAGAGAAAAAAAGAGTTCTTTTTGAAATAACAGATACACTTGAAAAAATAATTAATGAGCATGTCACTTATGACACCAACGATGAACGATTGCCAAAAGCGCTATTTGCGAATTACGAAGAAAAAAGATTTATGCAAATAAAAGTTCTGATAATAATTCTATTTTCATGACTGCTGATTATTCTAATTTTAAGCTAGCTAATAATAATTCATCCAGTTTTGGAAAGCAGTGTTCTTGTGAATTATGTGTTATAGTGAAAGATCAAAGCAAATATAACTTTTCAAGAACCTCTGCTACAATCATTAAAAGAAACTCAAAGAAAAAAATCTGCAAATAACAAACGTGGGAAATATTGATCAATTATCGCAAAAGGGAAACGTCATAATTGTACATAAAAAGGGATTAATGCAAAACTTGAATTGATCATTAGATCAGAAAATGAAAGAAGACTTAGTGTATAATGTAATTATAGAAAAATCTACCATTCAAAAGCGTCACAATAATGATTCGATATCCTTATCAATAGAACAAGATAGACCAATGGCTGTTAGTGTTTCTCGAAACAAAAAAGAAGCTGAACAACGGGTGATATGAGCTAAAAAATTTATCAAAAATAAGTACTTATTTTGGTTTGTCAACTAACACAACTTTAGGAATCGCTAAATCACTTCGAAGTGCAAAGAAAAAAAGAAAAAGATTTGAACCTAATCTAAAAGACAAAATCAAAGCTTCATATCATTCACTTGACTCTCATGACAAAATGCCAGTTAATTAGCTCTCAAGCGGAAAACACACAAAAAGAAGAATATTTTTTTATTTCGTGAAAATATTCCAAATTTATTTGATGATGTTAATGAATCTCGTGAAATATATGAAGCGTACCTTGGACAATGAGTTGGTGCTTTCAAGCAAAGCAAACGGCAATGTTATAATAAAGGAATAGTTGCCAAGAATTTCAAAGATTCTGGTGTCAATAAATTATTTTTTATAAGTGTAACTCAATTTCCTGAAGAAAATCGCGATAATTTATCAGTTTTGTGGGACTTACTAAATCTAATGGATTTCGAAGGTAAAGTTTCAGCGGGTCTAAAATTATTGAATATATTCATTGGTCTGATGTCTCACAGCTGTTTATACCCGTGCGCTTGGTGCACCGCTCACAAAGATTTCTTAGACGCTATAAGCGTGTTAAGAACAATTGTGAGTTGCATTGAAAATTGTAAAGCTTGCAAAACAAACATATCTAAAAAAGATGATTGTAAAAATTTGGTAAATTGTTGCAATTTAGCGATAATTTCGTCAGACGAAGAAAACCAAATTATTGACTTGATTGCACCTCCCAAGTTACATTTGTTGATCGGAGTTGTAAACACTTTATGCAATAGTATGTACAAAAAATGTAAACAAATTTGTGAAATTTGAACAAAGTGGATGTTTTACGTGAAATTTGCACAAAAACCTGTAATTTTTCTTGTATCCAATTAGTTACATGTTTTGACGCATTCAAAGAGGTTGTAGATTTTGTTTTTGAATTAATTAAAAAACTGAAAGTTCACGCCATTTTTTTCATATTGGCGTTCTACTCGGAGCAAGCTGTGAAATCAGCTCATGAAAACTTAAAATGAATGTAGATTAAGCATAAAGTGAAGAAGACACATCCAAAGTATGCAGAAAATTTACTTAAAGCTGTTCGCGAATATAATAGTAGACACCTTTAATATACAAACACCTGAAGTTTGAAATTGACAAATATATTTAATTTGAATTTTTGTTGTTTTCCTTAATGAATTATGTCATATTTTAATTCAACATTATGTAATTGTAAGTTCGCTTTAGTTTAAGACGTGCCAATATAATGCTAAATATACTCAAACTGTAAGTGCGTGCAATAACTTATAATTTTGTTTTGTCAAATAAAAGTTATTATATAATTTTTAAAAATACAAATATTTTATAGTAATTAATGAAATATATTCAGGTACAACATTTATCTTACTATTTGAATAATGATTTTCAAGTACTTATCTTGCTTATATACTTTTTCATGCTCGTATTATATGGTTGTACCAGCTTATTCAGCGTTTAAGTTATTATACATAGCAATTTTTATGAATTTTTCACAAATAAAAAAAATGACTCAGGGGATCATTTTAAGTTCATGAAAAATTAATTATAGGCACCATTTACAACAACTTCCTACTCGTAACTTTGGGATCTACGAACTTTGCATATAAAATTATTCAGCCCCACAGTGAAAAGTGATGTTCGTTTAGGACGCTGTTATAAGTGTGTTCTTCTTGCCAGGCATAAAAAGGAATTTGTTGATGTTCATCATTAGTTTGACTAGTATAATGTTAAAATTTTGCATAGCGAAATTAATGAGAGAAAGAAAAAATTCATTAGAATGCTTTATAATAAAAAGCAAAAAAAGTTATCTAATCATTCAAAAACTAATTAGGATAAATGAAACAAAAGTTATGCTAATATGAATAATTACATTCAATGGTGAGGTTCTAGGAATCTTGGTTTTCTTTTACTTTCTCTATTTCGGATTTATTTATGACAGATATTTTTAGTGTGTTTAAAACATATTAACCTACTGACTGATAATTTTATTTTTTATTTTTCAATGTTCTTTTGTTGTGATTGGATAATAATAAAAATAAAAAAGACAAAAAAAGAGAAGGAAGCGGATGTGGTCGGTTGCCTTCTCATATTTCTTTCCTCTTTTTTAGTTGTGTCTGAAATTTGTGTTTTTAACAAAAATTTTTTTAGATTACAATTGGAGAATTTTTTGTTTGTTCGTTGTATTCCAAATTTGGTAGTTGGATTCTTATTTTTTAAAGGAGTTCGTGAATCAGCTATTATGGATTAACACTCAGAAAGTGAGCATATTTTCAAAATATTTGAGACTATTTTTTTCAAGATTTAAAATTACTATGTACGGCTATTTATAGTACTCGGAAACTTGCAAATGTATCCTCATGACTTTTTTTGATAAAAAAAAATTATGATATGTAAAAAAGTCATGAGAAGGAAACGTTGATTTTTGAAATCCCGACAAGATTATCATGACAACTTTGTGTATATTGCAGAAAAGTTGAAAATTAAAATTTTGAGCATACAAAAAAAATATGAAAAATGAAAATTTCTACTTTATGTTCAAACTATGCAAGATTCGAAAAAAATGAATCGACTAAAATTGCGCGCCCTGTAAAGATATACAAATTTGTCATTAATCACTTTTCGATAGGACGCGGAGTTTTTCTTTTTAGTCGTAAAAAACTACATTAAAGATTATAAAATTAAAGTTTTGGACAAACCACACGAGCTATGAAAAAAATAAATAGACAAAAGTTGCTCGTCGAAAAAATGTTAAAAACTTATTTCAATTTCTCATGAATAATTTTTGTTCAAGAGAAAAATATCGTCAAGTTTTTTTTATAGATTATGGTTATAAAAATATAATAAATGTAAAAAAAAATGTTTGGAAAAAGGATACAACACACAATAACATTTTATTAATTAACATTTCAGGCATAATTACGTCTAGTTTGAATATCACATAAGAAGTTTATAGAAAAGCGACACAAGTAACAGTGAAATATTAAACAATAATCATTTTTATTTTAATAGAATGAGCATTTTTTAATGATAAAAACAGAATAATAAAAATACTATTGTTTCAATACTAATGCCTATTATAAATGGTAATAATATGTATTTATTGAAATGATATGTATTATTCAGAGTGACTGAAAATAAAATGTATAGAAAAATAAGAAACAAATATTAAATTAATCATTAAAAAGGAAATTTGTACTTTATAATACAATATATGAATAGACAGCCTCAGACCGAAGTACAGCAATAAATATAATTTTTTTTGTTGATATAATAACGTTTAAACATAATGCATAAAAGTTAGCATTTTCGACGAATTGATCAGAATGTGTACATTAAAGCTGAAGAAGCTTTAACAAAAGAGAATTCACAATCATTTATCAGAATTTTCGGATACATTTTGTGAATGCATTATCAAACGCGAAGGGCGATATTTTTTCTCATGAGTCTCTCAACAAAAAAAAAATTTGAATTTAAATGTGAAATTCAATGAAATTACAAATTGTTAAATTTTTAGCACAACCAAAAATATAAGGTTATGAATTTAAGATTAACTTATGTTTACCTATTTACTCAGATCACTCCTGCTTAAATTGTTAATAAATAAAACCAATTAGCTTTACTAATTTCCATGATAAAAAATGATCGAAGTTAATAAATTAAATAAATAGATATCGTAAGTGAAATGGAGAAAAAACTTACTTTTGGCGCCATTTTTTACATACAAGAGACAGATAGAAAGTGAGAGAGATTCTTTAATTTTATGTTTTATTTTGAAAAGAATAAAAAAATGATCATTAATTTGAAACGTTATAAAAGATTAACTGTTACAGCTAAACTTTAAAATATATATATTTTTTGTTATATATTTAAAAACACTTCAAAATACAAATTAGGTTAAGTTTCAAGTTAAGTAGGATCAATATTTGAAGTTGAATTAATTAAATTAACCCTAAATACAAATTTTATGCATCACAAATTTAAAAATATTTTTTTTAATTTTTATTATATTCCAAAAAGTTACTTTAGAATGTGTTTAGGTTAAGTTATGCAAGATTTGGAATCTACTGTCATAAAAAATTAACATTTTTCCATCCATGCATATTTCAGATATGTCGATGACTTTTTCATTATTTTGACATAAAATAAATGACATCATGTCATAAATCAATTTAATTCTTATAATCCCAGACGTAGGTTTACACATAAAATTCAAATTAATAATTCTATTTATTAAAAAAAAATTTTTTAACCATCCAATTAAACATAAAATTTCTCTAGTAAAAAATTTTGTTGACACAGCTTTTAAGTTATTACATGAATCCCTTATAAATCAAGCATTGAATTTATCAAAAAAACTTTCTTTATAAATTTTTGGAAGAAAGAAATACATTATTGATAATTTTATTTTTGAGCCTACTATTTTTATATAACACTTGTTAATTCATATAAATTTTGCAATTTAAAAATCATTTTTCACAATATAATGCCACGATATTAAAAATATAATTATTATATTTTTACATTACACACAGGGAATACGATAAATCATAAAATATTGTTTTTTATTACAATTAAATAACGAACTCTTAAATGTGATATTTTTTTTATCAAATAGACTTTGTGACGAAGCTAAAATATTTTTAACACTTTTATAGTCACTCCAAAGACAATTTAAGAATATTTTTTATATTTGACAATACTCAAATTATTAGAAAATTATTTTTTAAATTGTTATACTAGACTTATGTGGAAATTAAATTCTAAGAGCTGAGAACAAGTAAGTAAGCATTATTAGTTTGTTTTTAAATTTATATAAATATAATTTTTATCAGATTCTTGAGAAAATTAGAAAAAAGTTTTATTTTTGACTGACTCAAATTTTTATTTAAAATAAAAAAAATTACCTTATAATCCTCTGAATTTTCCAGAAAATATTAAGAAAATTTGTTTATACTCTTTAGAACTTTCGGAATAATTTTAAAGCTCCTAAGGTTTAGTTTAAAAATTTTTAAAAGCTGCATTTGTAAAAATCTTAGTTTAAAACTCATTTTGCATCTCTCAAATTCTGCTAAATATTTCTTGAATTTGCTCAATTTTTTATTTATTTTTATTTTGCAATCATATGAAACTAAAACATTTGGTTTCAAAATTTTTAAGGATCTTTTACAAAAGTTTAGGAATTTGTCTGAAATATTTAGATTTATTAAAAAATTTGTCTTATAGTTTATTTTTCAAAATAAAAAAGTGTTAAATATTCTCACTAATATAAGGAAAATTCTTCTTCTTTTTTGAATCTTGTCAGACGTTCAAATCCTTCTAATGTCTGTAAATTATTAAAATTTTTCCTGTATTTGTTATATATTTTGTAAAATTAAAAAAAATGGACTTTTAAATCTTAAATTTACTCAGATTTTTTCTAAAATTATGTAATATGGCAAAAGTGCAAAATTTTGCTATAAAATCTTTTAAACACTTTTTAAAACTTTGAGGAAGTAGTACAAAATGTTTTGCGATATTTTTTTTCTATATTGCCCATGAATGTCTTTAATTTATTATATAGCTTATAAAAATAACATCGCTCACTTAACATCTAATTATCAGACAAATTGCAAATAAACAAGTTGAATTTTCGGACAAAAAGAGACAACGTGTCATTAAAAGTTTATTTAAAAATTATTTTTAAGTTAGATATGGAAATTTGCTTTAACCCTTTATTTCTCAAGAGACATGTGAGGAGAATATGTTCGTTAAAACTCCTTGAGCTTTAACGAAAGAGAATTAACAATAACTGAATTTCAATTGTCGCTAATTTGACCTTTTCTTTAAAAATTCCTACGCAAAATCCTACGCAATTTCGAGAGAGAGAACTTCAGGCCAACCCTAATTTGCATATAATTACGATTTTAATTTCAACCAAATTGGCGTATAACGCTCTCTTGTAAAGTACACTTCAATTGTGAAACTTTTTATTCAGTAAGTTCCGGATTCGAGTTTAAGAAAGAGATAAAGATGCTATTGTCCCTTTTTGAGACGAAAACATTGTCGGGATGCATTTTATTAGAGCGACGTATACAACCGTGTTGGTCGATTGTACGTGAGCGCTGAATCGACCAAATAAAATAGGTCGATCAGTATTCATAGGTTGATCGCTATCAACGAATCTGACTCACCCCCTGCCGCTCTCCAGCCTCCTGAAGTTAGTCCCGCACCCTCCTTCTAACTTCGACGTCAGTTCCCTTTCCTTCCGCAGTGCTTCACACAGTAGATACAAATTCTCCCAGAAGGCAACTCGCAACTCCTCTAAGCGGGCGGCAGGGATCTTTGAGTCGCTCCTCGTCAACTGCACACGTGCGACAACACGCATACGTGCGGCTCAAAACAGTTCATGCGTCCCGGAAACTCGGAAAATTTTACGACCAACTCAACTAAGTTAATCGCTTCGATCGCAATTCTTTCACAATTGATAAACGTTTAAAGTCACCAGTTCTTCTTTTTTCTTTGTTGCAAATAAAAAGAGGAAAAATGGTGTGTTATTTTTCTGCAGACAAAGAGAAATAAGGAGGATGGTAGAAAAAGGAAGAGCAGGACTTTTTAAAAGGATAAAAAATAGGTTTGAGAAGCCTTTGGATATTGCAAGATCATAATACTACACTAAAAAAAAATTTATTTGATTCAAGGAAATACGTTTCTTTTTTTTTGTTTGTGTCACGAAATTGTGAACTTCAGTTAATTAAATATTATTTAGATGCAAAAGATTCGCGCTTTCATTTAAGAAAATTATTTCTTTGGCAGTATTTTTTTTTACAAGTAAATATTTGTAAGTACCTAGGTTTATTGAATATGTTTTGGGCGCCTAAAGAACTTTCTTTAGTTCAATAAAATCGATTCTCTGAAAGGAATAAATATGCTTTAAAACCAAATAATTTATACGTTATTGGATCAACTAATTTATTTTTGTTGGGTCAAGAAAATAATCATTTAAGGTGAATGAATTTACATTCAATTAAAAAAATATTTATTCCATGCTAAGAATTCCCAAAATCATAACAATGAAACAATTATCAAAATTAAAAAAAAAATTTTGAATCCAAATGTATATTTATTAAACTAAAAACAATATTTATTCCATGTCAGAAATCAAAATAATCATTGCAATCAAATAATTATGCGAATTGACGAAATATCCTTTTGAGATGAAGGAATATTACATTCGATTTAACAAATATTTATTGCATTCTAAAAATTACGATACTCAACAAAAACGCAAACATTATTTGAATTGAAAAAATATTCTTTTAATGTAAATGTATGTTCATTAAACTAAAAGCAATATTTATTTCCTGCCAGAAATCGAGTGTCTGACGCGTTGAGACCAAAAATCAAAAGATTTTTTATTTTAAAAAATTTGTTTCAAAAGAAAATTAAAAAGGCTTTCAAACATACCAAAGGATTTCATAAAATTTCAAAAAAGAGTGCAAAGGATTTGAAAGCAAAATTTTTTAATTGGGTAAGATTGATTAATAAAAAGAAAATCGAGTAAATACAAGAAATATTTAAAAGACTGGAAGAGATTCAAATCGAATTTTGAAATTACATTTTTTATAAATTTATATTTTTAGAGATTTCAAAAATAAGCTTTAGAAACTTTAAAAAAATTCTGAAATATTTCAATGAGAAAAAAATTTATTTATTTTTCAAAATTTAAGGAAAAATTTTAGTTGATAAAGATATTTTTAGGTATTAAAGTCTTTTTAGATACATTAAAAATATTAAAGAACTTAAGGAAATTTCCGAAAATTTAACGAATATTTCTTGATGATTTTTAAAAATTTTAAATCTTCTAAGGATCTCCTAAAAATACTTGAAGCTTTCCTAATATTTTTTTAAACCCTGTAAAATAAAAATCCTTAAAATCCTCTTGGTTCTTTTTTGACAAATCTCTTTTAATGCTATTTTAGACTATAATCACAATTTTTATGATTTTTAGATAAAAAACCGAACATTTATTAACTTGACTTCATATATTTTCTTAATATATGAAAACTTTACAAAACCTTTAATGTCTTAAAATACTTATCTCAAAATTACAAAATTTAGCTTTGACAATTTTATTTTAGTAGTAAAATAATTTTAATTTTACAAATAAAAAAAGTAATACTTTTATATATATTCCTGAATTATATTTATTCATAATAGTTGGTGATCTAAAAGAATACTATGCCTTTCAAATTATACAAAAACTTAAAAATGTATATTTTTCAGTTAAAAATTCAATTTTCATCTGAAAATTTACTATTGAATTTTTGTTAAATACTTATTTTAAAAATTTTAATATTCATTTTTAAAATTGAAAATTTAACAATTTTATTGAAATTTTTTAGAAAAATGATCTTCTTCGGTTGAAATTTCATTTTTTTAATAGAAAATTTTTCTTCTTCGTAGAAATTTTATTTTTTGGTTAATAATTTAACTTTTATGTACAAAATTCGACTATTTGATTGAAAAAACATTTTCTTACGCTAAAAATTTTACTATCATTTTTAAATGAAATTTGTTTAATTGAAAACTTAACAATTATGTTGACCATTTTGTTGTTTTTTTTTTGCCAAAAATTATCTTTTCTTAGTTAGAAGTTCATCTTTTTACAATATAAAAATTTTTATCGTAATTTACAAGTAGCTCCTTTTTTGCGCGTGACAGTGCGTTTGGCGCTTATGGCTGACGAGGTACTGGCGATCTTACTGAAGTAAGTATAAAGTTTGCCCCGACTCTTTGCAATCAATCAATCAGTTCTTAATAAAAAATTATATAATTATATATAAACACTGATTTATCATTAACTAAATATCATACACTGTACATAAATATCAGAATATACAAAATATAAATATTTTTCTGCTCAGTTTTTTTCATCAGGCTCATTAAATTTATTTTTTCATGTATCATTCTTTTGACACAAACAAAAGGAACACTTTATTTTGGCTTCTATACAATAACATGACGATGTTCGAGTGCAAGCTGTACACCGTCAATTTGGAACAAATTCGCTCATAGGCGGTAATAATATATAAACTTTCTTTGACACCAACAAATTGCCTGCATATCATATCCATACAACAAAGGATAGAATTGGTCAGCGTTTTTGTTCAAATAATTAACTTGCTGATACGTTACGTAAAATGATCGCTTTATGTGCAAAGTCATGGAATTTAATATATGATATATATATATATATATATATATATATATATATATATATATATATATATATATATATATATATATATAAAAAAAAA
>JAAAKG020143369.1:0-11379 GCA_010014905.2 Druon quercuslanigerum
TATAAATAATAATTAATATTATTATCATTAAAATATATAGTTTTTCTCATAGAAATAGTTTTTTTTACTTTATTTTACATATTTAAAACTGGCCTATTTAATTTTACGAGTTTCATGAAAATTGATAATTTCAAATTGTAAAATAAATATACGTTTTTCAAAGATGTTATAATAATTTTTTTTCGTAAAACTATTCTGTTTTTAGAGTAAAATACAAGAAATTTTTTGGCTCTTTCTCAAAATCTGGAATTCTGATGAATATTTTGGTGAAAAATCAAATTTCTCAAAAAAAATTTTCTCGTGTTTTTTTTTCAATGAAAAAATTTTAAAAAGGAGAAAAAAATTCTTGGATTATAAAGATGAAGTCTTAAACTAAATTCTAGTTCTAGGTTTAAGTCAATACATCAAAAAGAACGCAAATAGCAACTGTTTTTTTTTCTGCGTTGGGTCCATTAGACCCAGTGTGACCATTACGTTATTTATAGAAGGTGTGACCACTATGGGTTAAATAAATATAATTTTCCCATTTTTTTGAGTAAATGCAGAAGACATTTTAACTTCTCGAGTATCTTTTGACAATTTTGGGAATCTTTCAAAAATTTCATATTATTTTTAAAATCAATTCAAAAATTAAAAAATCTCTGAAAGCGGTTTAAATTTATTTTTTATTTTTGAAAAAATCTTTTAAAAAAAGAGAAACTTTCCTCGAAATCTTCCAGATATTTTAAAAAATTTAAAGAAAGCTTTAAAATCTGTTTAAATATTTTCATAAAATTTATTTTGAAAAAAGAAAAGTTTCATATTTTCCTAGTTACTTTGAAAAAGTTGCAATTACTTAATTTCTGACACTGTACAATTCCAGAATTAAAAAATTTCCAAATTATAAAATTCACGCTTTATATTGTTTTCAGAAATTCCCAACAAATCATGTAATTTTAGGGTTAATAATTATTTATTAATTGTAATATCTTTAGTAGTTTTTCTTATTATCCTTTAAGCTGATTCAAATTATTCCTAGAAAATTTTTTAAATCTTTTAACACAAAAAAAATTTTCAAAAATTTTCTATATATTTTGTAAATAATTAAAATATCTTTCCCAATGTTTTTAAATCGTTTGAAATATTTTCATCAGACTAATTTTTCCTAATAAAAACGCATTTTAAATTTTCTAAGGAATCTTAGAAAAAATGTCATTATCCTAAAATCTTTAAAAACTCTTTAAAGGCTTCTAATGTTTTGTTAGGAATCTTAAAAACTCTACATTTTGTTGTCAGTGGTTTTGAATCTTTTTATTATTGAATTAACAAGTAAACTGTTTGGTCATAAACATTTTTTGTTGTTGAAAATTTATCTTTTTTGTAGAAAATTAATTTTTCATTTGAAGATTTATTGTTCTAGTTTAAAATTCAACTAATTGGTTAAAAAGTATTGTCTTCTGTTGGGTATTCACTTGTATAGTTACGATTTCATTTTTTTATTTTATACTCCAATATGTTATTTAAGAATTTACTTATTTGGCCCAAGTCAGGAAAAGGCGAATGGTAGGTAAAAGACTGAAGTGGTAGAAAACTATGAGATGGGTGAAAAATAAGGGTTGAGCTAAGGGAAAGTTAAGAGTGGCGCGCTCTCATTTAGGAGGATGTGTAAAAGGAATGTCGGGGTAAAAAGTAGGTCGTGCGTAGTATTTTTAGTATAGAGAGAACAGTAAAAGTGAAGAGGTGGAAAGAAATTGGATAAGCATGGGGATATTGATGCATGAAGGGGGGGATGGGGGGCAAAAGGGCAGTAGCATGGGTGAAGGGGATGTTGGGTAAGATGGAGAATAAGAAAAGGACGAAGAAAGAGGAATGGAGAAGAAAAGATTGTAAATAGGACATAAAGTAGATGAAAGACAATTGTACATATTGTAAATAGTATATAGGCAAAGCGATAAAGTAACAACATGCGTGCGAGGCGAGGTGAAGCGATGATAGCAAGGTCATAAAAGAAAGCGGTTTAGAGATAATGTGTGAATGGATGTTAGCTTTAAAGAGGTAGTTCTAAAGAAATTATGTAACAATGGAAGTGTAAGCTAGTCGATTTTTTATGGACAGCAGGCTGAAAAATAAAATTTCATCTATTCGGACAGGACAGTAGGAGTGAGAAGGGCAAAAGTGGGGAGGGTTCAGAAGAGTTATGGTGGTGAAGTATGAAATATGAGTAAGTTGTGTGAGGACATGCGAGCAAGTTGTGGGGGAGGGGGGAGTATGGGAAGCGATTTAGTGTTAAGAAAGTTTGAAAGGAGTAGTGTGGTCATTAGAGAAAATGAGAGGACAAGTGAGGTCTTGAATAGAAGCGTTGGAGGGGGGAAGACTTTATCTGAAAAAATATTTTGAAATTATGTAGGAAACATCAAACGAAGTTACTAGTCTATAAAGAAGTTCAGAATTTTATTAATTTGTTAAAAATTCAACATTTTTGATAAAATTGTGTGCTATTAAGAAAATAAATTTCTGAAAAAATGGTTAAATACTCAAAAACAATTAAATGATAAACTGGAAGATCAATTTTAGAAAAATTTTTCGAAAACAGGGAAGTCTTCAATTAAAAAAATAAGTTTATTTCCAAAAAGATGAATTTAAAAGTTAAAAATTTAACTGAAGATTTTCTAAATTAGTTGAAAATTTATTTCTTTGATTGAATACTAATGCTGAATTTTAGCATGAGACACTTATTACCATATACTTCACTCAGAATTTGTTTTTTGAATGAAAAATTAATTTTCTTCATTAAAAAATCCACTATTCGGTAAAAATTAATTTTTTTATTTAAGGATTCATCATTTTAGTTGAAAATTAATTTTGCACAGGAAAATAAAACTATTGATTTTTATTTAAAAATTTATGTTTACTCGTTAAGAAGGTCATTTGGTTTTTGCACATTGTCAAAAAATTAGAAATTATGAAAACAATTATGGTAAACGCAATAATTATCATATTCTTGTAATATAATAATTTTCAGATTACATGGTTAATATATGTATTATTACAATTAAATTTATAAAATAATTTTAAGAAATAAGAAATTACTAAAAGATAAAAGTATGCTATAAGATAGAATGTTACATTCGTTTGCTAAGCTATGTTTTTTTTCTAAATGCAGTGCTTATTCATGAAAATATGTTTTTGTCGAAACTAAATTACCTTGAATCGAAAGTCTTTGGAACAGACGGTTTCAGTATTAAATATTTTTTAAAGAATTTTATAAATTAAAAAATTCATAAGTTAAACATATACAATATACATAAAGTAAAAATACGATAATTAAATAAATGTATTATTTATTAATTTTTGTTTTATAAATCAACAATTTTTTTTTTTTTTATTTTCGGCAATATTTTTTCCTGAATTATTATACTCTAAACATCTTCTTCGGCAATATTGATAATATTATTAATTAGATATTAGTTTTATAAGAATACTAAAAATTTAGAAAAAATATGATTCTTGCTCTGAGGATCCACAAAAAAGATTTGAAACAAAAAGTGCCCAAAATAATAGAATTCACGACTTCAAATTGCAGAATCATCTGCTACACTGGGAATTTGCTATCTTTAAACAATTAAATACATTAATTCTTAATAAAAATATTATTTATTCATTTAAAATTAAATAATTAAATACCTTTATGAAAGAAATGTTCTTATGCTTAATGAGCCTTTTTAAATTATTGCTAACTAAATATTTTGTAGATTGGTCTTATTTCAAATTTAAGAAAAAGTTTTTAAAAAAATTCAATATCCAAATGTTGTGATTTAAAAAAAACAAGAAATTTCATTGAAATAAAAACTTTTTATTTAATGATACCTTTTTGGATTTTAAAAATGCTGGTGCCTTCTCTTGATTCTTTTTTAAATCACAATGCACTTAAATTTTTTGGAATGTGTTCTAAATTTTGCTTCAAATATTTTGAATTCCCGTCAATTCTTTGTTCACTTATATTTCACTAAAATAATGGGAATATAATCAATTTTTCCAATTATTTTAGTTCTTTTAAAGTTTAATTGGATTGTTGAAAAATAATTTTGAATTCTCATGAATTTACCCTGAATTAATATAAATATAAAATGAATATAAGTATAAGAAGATTAAATAGATTACTCTTGACGTGCGGACGTGCTGAGGAGTCGCTCCGTGTTTTCGTTGACTTTGCGAGTGTCTGTTTGAGTGTTTCAATTTTTAAAAAGTGTAAATAGTAGAAAGTTGGTGACCCTAATCACGCCTCCCATAAGTGTGTTGTGGTGATACGCACCAAAAAAAGTACAAAAACTATTGTGGATTATATGTGTTCGAATATGTATGTCACAGCGCGAGATACGTATTTGAGTGAAAAGCGGATTACATAGGCGTAAATCGCAGTTTCTTGCACTCAAATTTCCCACATCTAAATCCTTTTCTCTACACTGCTAATTAGTTTTATTTTAAACAATAACAATGATTCGAATAAATGCAATGTGTGCTCGCAACATATACATAGTGTTTCTATACACTATAAATGTAGTAAGTGCAATACCTGTTTCCACGAAAGATGTGTTAAAGCTAGCCGTGTCTTTCTTAACTAAGAATGGATTTGCTATTATAGCGTATGCTTATTGCTTTTGCTACCTGAAATCAGTGGCATCACCACTAGATCTAGGAGGTGTTCTAGTAATTCTGATAAGTCTGATACGTCTTCAAACCATTCTACTCTGGCCTCATCGTCCATATTTCTGTCACCTACCCCTCTGAATGTTCATATTTCTACTTATACTGCTACCCATGCCATGTTTTTTTTCATTAGTAAAAAATTGGGTGACGGGGGATTGGAAAGCTTTCGGTTGTTTTAGAAGAAAATAGAGCAGTCGTCTGTAGACTTGATGAGCTGGAAAAACGAATCAATCAAGTTCAATCCACTATAGGCCATGCATCAAATCAAGCTAAGTTTGAATTAACGTCTAAGCTCAATCCTTGCACGCTAAAAATAAACAAACTCGTAGAATAAGAAAGAAACCTCGAATTGGTCATTATTGGACTACCTGCCTCGCCTGCTGAAGACATCTTGCAACGAATGATGGCTATTTCTACAATACTCAATGTCACTATCCAGCCTTATGATATTGTTAACATCTACAGGATATTTTCATCTCGCCAGGATAAGCCGAGGTCTATCCTAGTAAAATAATTCGTGAACAAATTTTCTCAGCCAAGCGTTCTCTTGGTAAGTTAAAGGCCAGGATGATTGACTATGCTCTCGCTGATGCAGTCCTATACCTTAAATATAACCGTTCTTCTGAAAGTTATGCTTTATATAAACAAACACGCTCCTCTCTTCAACAACTTGGAATACAGCCGACATTAAACCTTTATGTACTAACTTATGTTATGTAGCGTTGCTGGGTACATAAGGGTCATATTGTGCAACCTTGAAATATGGTAGGGTGCGCCTGAAAACTTTAAAATTCAAAAAGAGCATGATACTCTATAGTGGTTTGCGAGTAAACTTTAATTATCGGAAATCACATATCAATTAGGCAATATGTCCTATTACGCAGTTGCAACAAGGAATGGATATTTTCTCAAACATATCGGGTTCTGTATGGGGTGTATGTTTGCAACAAATAGAGAACGTATAGTCATTAGAACGAGGATAAACAAGGTGATCACATCAATTACCTGGAATTAATATCAGCCTTCTACGGTCTATACCTAAAAGTCAGTAATTTATCTAAACAACTCCGGGAGTAGTGTGAACAAAGGGGACCCTGGACATTTGCATTATAAATTCACTCTAAAGAAAATTTTTAAGCCGATTTTGAATCTAGGCGTCTCGAACCAGAGACAGATTATTCCTTATTATATTCTGCCTTCAAGAAAATAGTTTAAAATATTGTCTTGTCAAACATAGAAATGTTTGCAACAAGAGCAATTGCCAAATGTAAACTTTATACTTCTTGGGTAAAAGATCCTGGGTCGATGTATTCACTTTTGATGGAAATGATTACTTTTTCTATGCTTTGCCACCATTCGCAATTCTTTTACGCTCATTACGCAAAATTCAAGACGAAGGTTCATAAGGTATTGTTGCTGTACCATGCTAGCCAGCTCAGGTCTGCTTTTCTATCTATATTTCCATGTTAGACTGTCAAACAATTTATTCAAAACCAACGATTCTCTTTCAAGTTCTCTCATTAGACAGCCAAATTAACTTGAAAAGAGAATTATTCTGGTTTTAGGCAGGCTGCCGGCTGATTTTAGAAAAGAAGAACATACCTAATGGAGCAGTGACCATTATTTTCTCTTTATTTGTCAGAGTCTGGCATTAAGCAATATGAGAGCTGCTTAAACAATTATAGAATTTTTGTCGTCATAATAACTTTGATGCATACGAACTTAATGTATGCGATATTCTTAATTTTCTCACCGAAGAATTCTGGAAACTTGCTTCACATGGTACTCTTAACAGCTGTCGATCAGCAATTTCCCTATTATATGAACCGGAAATTAGTTTAGGCCCTCTAATAAAAAGGCTGTTTACAGGTGTTGTTAAGCGAAGACCTGGTTAACTTAAATGAGAGACAACGTGAGATCCGTAACTTGTTTTAAATGCTGATCACACGGCTTGCTTTAGTGACCGCGGAGCGTATGCAAACGCTTACCTTTATTCATATAAAAGATATTAAAAACAATCTTGCTTTTGTTGAAATCAAGATTCCAGATAGGATAAAATGTTTGAAATTAATAAAGCGCAATTAACTCTGACCGTTCCTTATTATAATGACAATAATATATAATTTTCCTCATCGCAGCCGCAACCGCAATATCCGGTTCAGTGACTATTCTTTACTAATTTTTTATATAATATTTTTAGTTGCATGTTTGACATCTTGCCACCTTATTTTCTTTGTAGACGTGTCAACATTATTGAATCTTTTGATATTGAAAAGTACTAAGAAATTTAGAATCACATTTCAAATCCATTAACGTGAAAGTAAGTAGCTTGACTTTTTTTTTTAAATCTCAATAAAAGAACCAGCATGGATCTATGCACCGGAAATGAATAAACGTTGAGATCCTGACAAAAAATTTGTAATAATTTGTGCTATAAAGATTAGTCTCTGAAATCGCTGAACCGGATAGCAGACAGCCACTCTGAAGCGTTGTTGTAGATAAAGTCTCAACAAGAAGTGAACAATACTGAAAGATGCTACCGTCTCTCGAAGATGATGGCATAGGAGAACCCAGCAGAACTGCACGATGCATTTGGAAATCTGCTAAGGGCAAAAGCTTTTTAGGAAAAGCTAAGCAGGACTGTAAAGTTGGCTTGAAAAAAAAATTTTACTTAAAAGGCAAATATAAAATGTTTTTAGTAAATTAGGTTAACTTCTACGAAGTTGTTCGCCGTCCTGAAATTCGGGACGAGTATTTAAATATGTTTTCCTTGGATGTTTTTATCTATTTTGCAAGGGATTCATTTCTTAAATGCACAATTTTTTCTTCAAAGTCTTGCATTTTTAACTAATTAATGAAATCTCGAAATAAAAAGATTCCCTCTAAAAATCTGATATCAGCCTTTAATCCAACAATGGTTGGAATTATCTTATTAGATGCTATGAATTGAGATTGGATATATTATTTTAAATTGAACAAATTATATCAAATAAATAATTTATTTAATACCAAAAAGGAACGACTGTGTGTCATTTTCAAAACGAAATTATTGAAAATATTTATTTAATTTTAATATAATTTTTCTCTGGCTTTAGATTTAATTCAGATTAAATTTTCGAGACGGGTGGAATAGTTTTATTTTTAGTCAAGAGAAATAATTTTTTAGCAAACAAGAAAAATCATACATTTTAAGCGAAACTAGAACAGTTTCATTTTTAGCTATTAAAACAATTTATCTTTAACCAAAAAAACAATAATTTTTAATGAATCTCTTGAACATTTAACCAAAGAACTGTATGTCTCTCTAAAATAATAAATCTAATTAGAATAATTAAAAAAAAAAGAAATTCAACATGACAGAGAAATCTTTAACCAACAAAGATTTTTTAGGCAATAGAGAAAATAAAATTCCTGGAGTAATTTATTATTTAACTAAAAATTATTTTTCAGGCAATGAAGAAAAATATATTTATCCGAAATGTTGAAGTTTAAAGACAAACAGAAAATAATATTTTGAAAAATGATTAAATCTTCAACTTTGAAATATGAACAAAGTTTTATTAACAAAAGAAATAAAAAATGCATAGAATTTAAAATTAAAGTTAAAAAACATGTTATTGTGAATGAGTTTATGATCTGGTAAAGAACACCTCTATAAGGAAAAATGTGTTGCACACAAGTGTTTTCTATTCATGATAAACCAATTGTTTAGTGGAGGAAGGGTGACTCTGTAAAAATTTTTAGTATATAATGACCCAAACTTTATACCTCGACATCAGAACAGAATGAAGTAAAATTACTCTGTTTACTAAAAGTCTTACTCTTCGATTTTTGTTAGGAAAATTTTTAATTACGTCCATTATGAGGTTCTTCATCCTACCTTTGGTACTAACTGTTATGGGTAAGTATAACTGCAAAAATTAAATCAATTAAAGCAATTGCTAATTTGGGGTTACTCAAAAATTGCTATAGGCGTTTTTCTGATATTTTTAAACAATTTCTCTCTAATATTAAAATTTGTGTTGGTTGAAATATCAACTATTACAAATTCTTCATTAAAAAACAGCTGTTCCTGTTTTAGTTTAGAATGTATCTTATTTTGGTAAAAATGTACTTCTTTTGATAAAAAATTGGTATTTCTAAGGTATAATTCCATTTTTTATAAAAATCACACCGGCTTGTAAAAATTGCGGTCTTCTTTAGTTCAAAATTAATTTTTTAATTGAAGATTTAACAAATCTATTCTTAAACCAATGCCTTTTTAAATTTTAAATTCAACTACGAGGTTAAAAGTTGAACTACTGTATTTTCTTGGTTAACGATTTTTTGCTCTAGTTAAAAATTTGATTAAATATTTTGTTAAGAAATTGTTATTTTTTTGGTTAAAATTTGATTTCTTTTGCTTATATTTATATAACTAAAAGTTATCAACTAAAAAACTTTGGATTGTAAATTTATCTTTAGTAGGTCAAAACTCAACTATTTGGTGCAAAATCAATTTCAAAATTATCTTCTTGGTAAAAAGATTTTGCTAGGAAAAATATTTTGTTTGCGAATTGATTTTTGTACCTATAAATAATATTATTCCAATTTTTTTTGCAAAACTCTCTTTTAGGTTGAAGCCTCGTTTTCAAGTATTCCATTTTTTACTGAAAATTGACCTGTTCTGGTTTAAAAGTCAACTACTTGATTGGCGTAAGGTCCCTTAGGCCCCCTTACCCTTAATGAAAAACAGTACAATTTTACGAAATCCCCAACGCTACATAATTCAACAAAATTAGGTCTCACGTAATTTTTTAAGGCGCTCTTCCGACCCATACAACGACTCCTCTCTCAAAAACAGATGTAGAAACACGTTTTTGTATACAACCTAATGATTGGAACGCAAAATGTCCTACGGCTACTCCCATTAAGACTAAATTGATTAGTTTTAATGCTGCTTTTAAGCCTATTGCAGATGCTGATAAAACCAAAAAAATCCTGCCAGAGGCTGATTTGAGAAAATATGCAACAGCTGCCATAAAAGCAGCGCTACCTTGCTTCCAGAGAAAGACTGTAACCAAGAAAATAGACTTCTATATATCCTAGTAAGTTCCCTGAACTTTTTATGTACATTTCACTCTATTTTTTTAGATTACGTCTCTCGCCCTCCCAGGCTATTACCCCATAACTCACTTAACATCTCCTGTTCTACTTCCCCTACTCACCACTACTATTTTAATGAACCCTCACCAATACCCACTCTACGCCTTTTATACCTTTCTTAACCATGAATTATTTTTTATATTTCCTCTATACTTCCTCGCATATCCACCCACAACTTACTCGCATTTTACACTTACCCTCCATAACTCTACCTACCCACCCGGCTTTTCGCTTCCCTCTCCGAAATTTTCATTTTCATTACAATCTTACGAACCATGCTCTTGTTCTTTACACCTAAGTTCCTACTGTATACCTCTCCCCCATCTCATATTTTCCTCCCTTCCGCTCATTGCCCCACCTACATTTCATTGCAGCTACTGCTCACTCCGAGGCTCACTGAATACTTACGTTGCCCTAACCTACTTACTTATCCTACTAAACTTACTAGCTCTACCGGTAACAACATTAGTTGAGCCTCTGGCCGAAACCAGGAACACAAAACCTCTTTTGACTTTCTGTGCCCTACTTTCCTTCCGATCCTAAGCCTTCTTTCCAAGCCCTATTTCCTTACCGTTTTCCCACCTCTTAGTTACCCTCACATTTCATACTGCCTCATCCTACTAACTTCACTATTCCTTAGGGTAAATGCTTATTAGACTTAGAGACGATTTGTTCAACAGTTTTTGATGGAAATTTGAAATAGTTTTTTGTTAGAATATAAATTACATATTAAATGTTATTTAATACAGAATTATGTATACTATTTAATTGAAAAACAACATGCACACTTTACGCGCAATTTATTATTATAATGTTTCCATTAAATACCGATATATTTTCAGCCGTAAGCGACACCCCAATAATGTATAAAGAGAATGACAAGTGAACCAAAGGATGATGCATCATTAAGGTTTTGAATAAAGCATTTTGTTTTCAAAATTGGCATGCTTGCCTTTAGAATAGACCATGGTCAGATTAAGGTTAATTTAAGTCCGTTATACTGCACACGAATTTTCTGAAGTATCGCGTGTGCAATAAAAAAATAAATAAATAATATAAAAATAAAAGGTAATACGAATATTGTAAATAAGTGTAGCGTTTAATAAAAACTTTTTACTTTATATCAATCTGTTGTTTCCTTGTGGCGAAGATTGTCTCAATTATGTTTAAGATTCGTAAAGGCACTATTATTAAATAGGATATCAAAGTGCCTAAATTCCAGTTCCCAATATGCTGATGATTAATTCTAGTGACACGATAATTGCACAAATAAAACTTTAACTGTTATCGAATATTAGCTTTATTCTATCCTTATTTTTACAGAGCCTAGACAAATAGTGCGTCAAAGCACTCTTTTTAATCGCACTAGAGGTTTCCAGCCGAGAGAGAAACGATCGGTCACGTGATGTTTTGTTTCACGGCGGCGCATTACAAAAAGAAAGACGGAGGATAGTTTATGAACACACACTATTACATAGACTACAAATGCTTCTTAATATAGATGTGTGTATACGCTTAGATGATCGCTCGCTGGCTACGATGAAGTTT
>JAAAKG020143370.1:0-11379 GCA_010014905.2 Druon quercuslanigerum
AAAATGTATGTAATTCGTTGAAAATTCTGCCATAACAACAATAATTAAATTTGATTAAAATCAGCGCAATATAGACAGTTTATTAAAAAATTATGCTAAAATTAGTAATTGCGCATATTGTAAATTAAATAGTCGATTAAAAAAATATTATAATAATATTTTGATATTTTCGTAATATTCACTCCTAATAAATGTAAGATGTAAAATATTGAATTCTATTGTCTCTTCTATTTTGGATAGCAATTAGTATTTGGAAAATCAATACTCACATTTTTGGCTGAGAATTTTTTTTAACACATAAAATTTTGTTGTGTCTTGGGTGTAATAAGTGACCACTCTATTCAATTCACATAAGGAGAATGATGCATTTATTAATGGTATACAAGACCGAGAGGAATTTTTTTAAACCACAGGAAGAAATTCAAGAACCAATCTGTGTTGTGAATTAATCCAAGGTACTCAATTTGCTGTAAATTTAATATAAATTCAGTACAAAATTATTGAATCCAGGTCTAAATGAGCACACCTGAGTCACTGTAAATGTGATATTTGAAGTGCAAATATCTCGAATTACAGGGCCTTTCACATCCAGTTATGAGGTGGTAACCACAAGAATCTTATTTAAAAATTATCCTTCAGAAATTTAAGTTTAAATCGAAAATTGACGTTATTTATAACTTTTAGAGTAAGTTCGTTAAAATTAAAAAAGTTCTTATAATTTTTTGGGATTTAGAACAATATTGAATAAACTCAATCTTGCAGGGTGTCAAAAGAATAAAAAAAATTCTTAAGATTTATGGGAAATATTTTAATGTTTTTTTTTTGGTAGTTAATTCTAAGAGCCAAATGAAAAGGACCGAAAAATATTTTTATTCATTTCTTATATTTTTAAAAAGAGTGTCAAAGAATGATACATAAACGTTTTTAAAAGATTTAAAATTAATAAAAAGATGTGAAGAAAATGAAAAACATCCTTTAGGTTCCCAGAAAAAATTTTCATAATTTTTTATTCTGAAAAATTAATTTTAAAAGAATATTTTTAAAAATATTTTAAACTTTAAAAGATTTCTAAAATTGTCAAAGACGAATCTGAAAGACTTTATGACAATTTTTTAATTTCGCAGAATTAACAAACAAAATTTCACGAAGTATTTAAATAATTCATAAATATTAGAAGATTTAAAGAAAAATCTGAAAAGGATTAAAAAAGAATTTTCTTAAGAATTATAGGAGAATTTAATATGCCTTTTTATTTTTAAAAATGAACTTTAAGTGAAAATTGAAAAAATATTTCAAAAGAAAAAAATAAATTCCAGAAATATGTAGAAGATTTAAAGAGATTGAAGGAGAATTTTAAGCTGCAAATAATTCTAAAAATTGCAGATTTCTTAAAAAGATTTGAAACCAAAACCAACAGAAGTTTTAAAAGAATCATAAAAGGTTTCAAGTGAATAAACAAATTAAAAATTTTAAAAATTTAAAAAGTTCTTCCATTTTCTGAGGATTAATAAAAATATTCGCTAATCTTAATCTTGTAGGGTGTCAAGAGAATAAAAAATATATTCCTAAGATTTATGGGAAAATTTTTAATGATTTTTTTTAAAATTAATTCTAAGAACCAAATAAAAACGACTAAAATATATTTTTAATCATTCCCTAAATTTTTAAAAACAGTGTCAAAGAATTTAAACACAAATTTTGACATAATGCATCATTTCAGAACAAATTTTAGTAATCTCAGGAAAAATTTTCATAATTTATTATTTTCAAAAATTATTTTTAAAAGAATATTTTAGAAAATTTAAAGCACTTTAAAAGATTTCTAAAATTGTCAATGAAGAATCTCAAAGACTTTATGGCAATTTTTTAATTTTGCAGAATTAACCAATAAAATTTAAAGAAAAATTAATAAGAATTTATAAATATTAGAAGATTTTTAAAAAATCGAAAAGGATCAAAAAAGAATTTTCTTAAGCATTAAAGGAGAATTTATTATAATTTTTTATTTTGAAAAATGAACATTGAGAGAAAACTAAAAAAAGATTTCAATAGAATCAAATAAATTCCAGAAATATTTAGAAAATTTAAAAAGAATAAAGGAGAATTTTAAGCTGCATATAATTCTGAAAATTTAAATTTTTTCAAAAGATTTCAAACAAAAAATTCAGAACCTATAGAAGAATTTTAACACGTTTTCAGTAAATAGAAAAATTTAAATTAAAAAAATTTAAAAAGTCCTTATAATTTTTCAGGATTTAGACAAATATTCGATCAACTTAATCTTGCAGGGTGTCAAGAGAATAAAAAAAATATTCCTAAGCTTCATGGGAAAATTTTTAATGATTTCATAAAAATTAATTCTCAGAACCAAATAAAAACGACTAAAATATATTTTTAATCATTCCCTAAACTTTGAAAAAGAGTGTCAAAGAATGTAAAGAAAAATTTTGACATAATACATCATTTCAGAACAAATTTTAGTAATCTTAAGAGTTACATAAACGTATTTAAATGATTCAAAAATAATAAAATTGTATGAGACATCTTAGAAATTTTGTAATATTTAAAAAAAATAAAAAACACTTTTTAGGTTCTCAGGAAAAATTTAAATAATTTTTTATTCTGAAAAATTAATTTTTAAAAAATATTTTTAAAAATTCAAAACATTTCTAAAATGGTCAAAGAAGAATCTGAAAGACTTTATAACAATTTTTTAATCTTTCGGAATTGACAAACAAAATTTCGCGAATAATTAAAATAATTTATAAATATTAGAAGATTTAAAGAAAAATCTGAAAGGATTAAGAAAGAATTTTCTTAAGAATTAAAGGAGAATTTATTATGCCTTTTTATTTTGAAAAATGAACTTTGAGAGAAAATTGAAAAAAGATTTCAACAGAATCAAATAAATTCCCGAAATATTTAAAAGATTTAAAAATAATAAAAGAGAATTTTAAGCTGCAAAATATTCTAAAAATTGCAGATTTTTTAAAAAGATTTTAAACCAAAACTTCAAAAGCTATAAAAGAATTTTAAAAGGTCTCAAGTAAATAACAAAATTAAAATTTAAAACAATTTAAAAAGTTCTTATAATTTTTCAGGAATTAGAAAAATATTCGATAAACCTAATCTTGCAGGGTTTTAAGAAAATAAAAAAAAATTCTTAAGATTCATGGGAAAATTTGAAATTTTTTTTTTTAATTCAGTCTCAGGACCAAATGAAAACGACTGAAATATATTTTTAATTATTCCCTAAATTTTGAAAAAAAGTTTCAAAGAATGTGAAGGAAAATTTTGACATAATACACCATTTTAGATTAAATTTTAGTAAACTTTAAAGATACATAAGCGTTTTTAAATTATTCAAAAATAATAAAAAGATTTGAAGACGATGAAAACCATTTTTTAGGTTCTCAGGAAAAATTAAATAATTTTTTATTCTCGAAAATTAATTTAAAAATAATATTTAAAAAAATTCAAAACACTTCAAAAGATTTCTAAAATTGTCAAAGAAGAATATGAAAGACTTTATGACAATTTTTTAATTTTCCAGAATTAGCAAACAAAATTTCACGAAAAATTTTAATAATTTATAAATATTAGAAAATTTAAACAAAACTCTGAAAGGATTAAAAAAGAATTTTCTTAAGAATTAGAGGAAAATTGATTATGACTTTTTATTTATTAAAGAATTTTAAAAGGCTTCAAGTAAATCAATAAATTTTTGATTCAGCTTAAAATATTTTTTAGGAATTTAAGTTTTTTTGAATAGATTAATAATATCTTTAAACTTTCAAAAATGCTCGAATTTTTCCTAATATTTTGGAAAATACCGTAAAAAAGTTTCTTTCTCAGAGCTTCTTTTCGCACACCTAAAATATTCAAAAATATTTTCTAATTTTCTCACGAATTTTATAAAATTTATATTTAAATAAGTTTAAAATTCAGCTGGTAATATTTCTTTCCTCATAAGATTTTGCAAAAAACCTTTTTTTTTGGTTCGATAGTAACTTTTTTGTTGACAATTCATATTTTCTGTTTAAAAATGCAACTGTTTTGTAGGAAATTCATTTTTTGCATAAAAATTAGCTTTTTCATTCTTAATTTGATATATTTTGATAAAAAATCAATTTTTTGTTGTTAAAAATTCAACTATTTTGGTTGAAATTTTATATGATTTGGTTAAGGTTTGAGCTATTTTGTTGAAAAATCCACTATTTCGGTAGAAAATCCAACAATTTACCAGAAAAGTAACTTTCTTGATAATAATTCATATTTTACGTTTAATAATGAAATTGCTTTGCAAAGAATTTTACATTTCAACAACATTAGGTTATGTTAGCCTTTTACAACAAAAAGTGGTATTTTTATTAACAAATTATTAGATTTCAACGATATGTACTTTTTAAAATGACTTTTTTCAGTTTTTTTAGCTTTTTTAAAAGAAAAATAATTAGATTATAAATTGTCCTAATTTTTGATCAATTTTAAATTACGTTAGAGGTTTTAACCTAAATTTGATAATTTAAAACAGGAATTATTATTATTCGAATAAGATTTAGAATCTTAGGATAATTTCGGATTATAAAAGAGCTTTACGTCAGAAATTGCTATTTTAAATTGAAAAAAAAATAGATTTCAAAGAAGATTCACAATATTTAACAATTTTAGGTTATGTTAGTGTTTAACGCCAAAAGTTGTTATTTTCAAACACATGCCAGTATAATTTGAACAAGATTTAAAATCTTTTTACAATTTTGGATTATATTAGTGCTTTTCGTACGGAAATAGTATTTCTATTTTGAAAAAAATATTGATTTTTTTAGGTTTTGTTAGATTTTTAGACCAAAAATTGGTATTTTGGAACATAAATTATTATAAAATGAACAATATTTAGAATGTCTTAACAATTTTTAAATATTTTATTGTTTTTCATAGAAAGTTATTGGTGTTTTTTATACAATATTATTAAATTTCAAAAATCGTTCACCAAATTTTAACAATTCTAGGTTATGTTGGTGGTCTTCAAATAAAATTCGTATTATTAAAGAAAAAATCATTAGATTTAAATTCAATGACTTTATTTTAAAACAATAAAATTTACACGCATGAGAAATGTCGAATAATTTTATTTTTTTCGCCGGAAATTATTATTTTTATTAAAAAACTATTTCTAGGAAGATTAATAAATTTTGAACAATTTCAAGTTTTTTGGCGTTTTGCATCGAAAATTATTATTTAAGAACAAAATCATTATAATTTAAATAATATTTATAATTTTTTAACTATTTTCGATTATGATAGTGTTTCACGTCTAAAATTGCTCTTGTTAATTAGAATTTCAAAAAATATTTTTAATGCTTGAACAACAATAGGTTATGTTAATATATTTCGTCCAAAATGGGCATTTATGACATTTTCAATATTTGTTTATTATAAAAAATTGTACGCATAAATTAACTTTGAAGTTACTACGTAAATTTTTATCAATTATTAAAAATATTCTTCTTGCGTCTCTATTATTTTAAACATAAAATACTATTAATCACAAAAATGTTGTATTAATATGTAATAATTATTATAATACATTATAATATATAAATACATAATTTGTTTTAAAATTTCGTAAAAATGCATTTTTTAAATTTTTATTCATAAAAAACTATCATTACAAATAGTTAAATTAAAAATTTTAAACTAAATTTTAACGAAAATAATAATTTTTTTTTGTCTCTATAATAATCAACTTTTTTAAATTTACTTATTGTATTTTGAAATTGACACACAGTCACTCAAATTATCATTTAAAAAAGTGAAACAAAGAAAATTATTAATTTCCTTAAAAATGAGTTTTTAAAATTCCATTGAATTATTTTAACTAAAAATGAAACAACTTCAGCTTTTGTGTATGCAGTTTTAAAATAATTTTTGTGATTATCCACTGATTCGAATTAACCGAGAATCTACTTTTGCAATTTCTACCTTACCGACATTTTTGTTTTGTTTAACAGCTCACGTCAACAAAAAGAATATATCAAGTTAAAAATTTAGGAAATTTAAAAACGCAATTAGGCACTTTGATTAATTTCCCAAATTTCAACTAGATATCTAATTTTGTGTGGACGTGAGTTTTTTCGAAAGAAAATGTCGGTAAGGTAGAAATCGTGTAAGAATTACGTAGCCCTAAATCAAATATTTTGGAAACTTTTCAATCATGTCAAACATATTTCCTTAATAAACAATATCGGTGGAATAACAATTTAAAAAATCTTTGATATTTTAATCCAGAAATGTTTTAAATTTTAAATAAAAAACACCTGGATTGAACCGAAAAGGCGAATTTTCATTCAAAAAGTATATTCCTTGCCTAAAAAGATGAAATAACACAAAAAATGATAACACAAAAATGAATTTACACAAAAAGATGGATTTTTAAACGTATTATATAATAACTCAAAGTATTCCTTTAAAATAAAAAATCGTTGAAAATGCTCTAATGAATTTTTGGAACTTCATTATGTTTTCTAAATACCTTTCAAAATTCTAAAAAAGTTTAGAATTTTTTCTTCAAATATTTAGAAATACACATTTTTTTGAATTTAAAAAAAAAATCTGTTCCGTTTTAAGCCTGCTAAATATCTTTAAAATTATTCGAATTTTTCTGAAAATTGTTTGAAAATTTTGCAAAATAAAAGAAATGGTTATAAAATATTCAAGATTATTGTTTGACAACCTCGGAAACCTTTTAAAAATGTAGAAATTTTAAATAATATTCTGACAGAAATTGATATTTGAAAAAATCAAAACATTTTATTTCGAAATTTTAGAAAATCTACATTTAATTAGGACTTTTTGATATTTTTTCTAAATTCAAATTTGTTTGGAATTTTTCAAAAATAGTTTTTTAAATGATTCAAACTTTTTCTAGAATTTTTTAAAAGTCTTTTTGACATTTGTAGAAATAATTTAAATAGCTTTAAAAAAAATAATGTATTGAAATTTTCCCAGGAATCTTAAGAAAATGTTTTATTCTAGAAAGATTTAAAAATGCCTTAAAAAAATTATTTTTTGAAATTTTTTAGAAATAATTTGAAATATCATTTTTTAGAATGAGAAAGATATTGAAATTTTTGCCAGGAATCTTACAAAAAAATTCACTCTCAAAATCTTCAAAATTCTTCAAAAGCTTCTTTTTTTGAAAAGTGTAAAAATCTACACTTTTTTTTTAATTTTTTGAAATATTTTCAATATAGAAATTACCAATTTCTTTTTCGACTCAAATAATACAGATTTACTTTTAACCAATCAACCAAACAGTTCAATTTTTAAGAAACAATTAATAAATTTATATCTTCAAAAAATAATTTTTAAACAAGGATTGCATTTTTAACAACAACAAAAATTGTTTAGAGGATAAAACAAAAATTGTATGCAAAATGCTATATTTTCAATTCAAAACTACATAAATTATTTATTTAAAAAGTTGAATTTTCATCCAAGAAGTTTAACTTTGTACTAAAACGGCGGATTTTCGACAAATTACATAAATTTTACTAAAAATAGTTAAAATTTAGACTAAAAAAGATGGATTTTTTAACCAACCATGAAATAGTTAAATTTTAATTTAAAAAAAGAAGTTTTAATTACAAAAACAAGATTTTTTATGAAATTGTTTAATTTTCAAACAGAAAATATCATTTTTCAATAAAAAATTCTATTTTCAACCCAACAAAATACATAAATTTTTAAATAAATAATTGAATTTGCAACAAACAGAATTAATTTTTACCACAGACGATCTTCAACCAAAGCAAGGAATTTTGAACCAAATACTTAAATTCTTAATAAATTAAAGCAATTTTAAACCGAATAGTTAACAGAAAAACTAAAAAGATCAGTCTTTAATTAAAACTAAAACAGTTAAATTTTTATTTAAAAAAATTAATTTTAAATTTTAAAAACATAATTTTATAAAAGTAGTTGAATTTTCAGCGCGAAAATATGAATTTTCAAAAGAAAAGTTCATTTTCAATCAAACAATCAAAAACTTTCTGTTTGAAAACGATTTTTTTTAACGAAAAAAAAAGAATTTTTAATTAAGTAGCTCAATTTTTAGCCAAAGAAAAAATTATAACTCTTAAACCAAGAAATTAATTTTAGAAAATGTAGTTTAACCCCAACCAAGGAATTCCATTTATAAACTAGAAAGATGAATTCAAAAAAGTGCAATAGTTGTTATTCCAGCAAAAAATTAATTTATCTTAAAATAAAAAAATGATCAGTATTAACCAAAATGCGAATAGTTAAATTTTCAACTAAAGAAATAAAATTTTAACTTATAATATTTAATAATTAATAATAATAATAAAAAAAAATAATAATAATTAATAATAATACTTAATATTTAATATTCAAATAATAATATTTAACTAATAAATCTTACACTAAAAAAATTAATTTTTAACATAATAGTTTAACTTTCGACGCAATAGTTGAACTTTCAACTAAACGCTTGAATTTCCTATCGAATTGTTGAATTTTTGAATGAATAAATTATTTGTTTAAATGTGTTTTCTATAATTTTCAATAATTTAACGTTTTTGCAAGTTATATTGAAAGAAATTTGAATGGAAACAATACGTTAATTTCAAAAATTTTTCCTAAGACTTTTTTTGTGAATATTATAAACAAATTTAGCAAACAAATGCATTATGCAGGCATTTGTCGTCAGAAAAATTCAGTTTTTTCTTTGTCATTTTTTTTAATAGAAATCTCATGATAATTTTAGAATATTCATAATTTTATGATGAATTTTATAATTGTCTGAAACGGGCTATTTTAATGATTTTTAAAAGATAAATAGTTTACAACAAGAATACTCATAAACATTTGATATAACAGTTATTAAATGTATTGTTCAATCATTCCTTGCCTTCTAACCCTCTTGTGTTGGCCAACTGTAAGTACTGAATAAAAAAAGAACTTTTTTTCATAAATTAAAAGGACTTAATTTGAAAAAAAACACAAATTTTTGCGTCGAGAAATGCCCGTATAATGCATTTTTTAATTAAATTCGTTTAAAAAAAACATAAAATTTATGAACTAATTATAAATTTTACTGAAATTATCGTAAATTTCCAAATAAAAAGGACTAAAATTGGAAAAAAAAAGAGTTTTTCCGTCGACCAATGCCCAAATAATACCTTTGTTTATAAAATTTGTTTGAAAAATCATAAAATTTATCAACAAATCATGAATTTTTCTGAAATTATCATGAGATTCATAATTTAAAAAAATTGACATAGAAAAAAACGAATTTTTCTGAAGACAAATGCCTCAATAATGTATTTGTTTATTAAATTTGTTTATAATATTAAGAAGAATAGTCCTAAGAGAATTTTTTTTCATTAAAATATTGTATCCATTTAAATTTCTTTCGATAAAACTTTTAAAAAAGGGTAAATCATTGAAACTTATAGAAAACACAATTTCAACAAATAATTTGTTTGTAAATTTTTTTTGTAATTGTATCATGTTGGAATATCTTTATGTAATGTAAATCTATGAAACTTTGGCGATTAAAATAATTTTCCTCTTATTGACGAGCACTGGGATCGTCAAATAGAAAAAAATTATCATTTTTTCGTCATATTTATTTATTTATAACAAAATTGAAAAACTGCTGTTAAATATTGCTGCTGAAATAAGAAAGGGGGCGAAAACTTTTTGTTCAAAATTCCCTGATTTTTTCTTGCCCAATTTTTTATTTTCCCTGACCATTAATATTCAAAAACCAGCTTTTCAATTTTGTAATATTTTTAACAAAGGATCTTTTGTAAGTGGAAGAAAATTCTATTTTAAATAAAATTTTTTAAATTTCTATGTATTTATTTTAAACAAAACAAATTACTACTACTATCAAAAATGACTTCTTTATGAAATACTTTCATTTCCAACAAAATAATTGAAGCATCAGCCTAAAATTATGAATGATAAACAAAAAAGTGTGAATGTTGATTAATTTCGATCAAAAAATAAGAAATTTTTCGTATTTTAAATAAATAAAGATTGTTCAGTCATGAAATAGAAATAAGATTATTTTAATTGTTGAACCTGCAAACCAAAAGACGAATTTTGTGTGCAGAAATTGAATTTTCTACCAGAAAATATGGATTTCTTAAGCATTTTGAAAGGTTTCACGACAATAAAAAATATTTCCTTAAATTTATGGGATAATTTCAATCAATTTTTATTTTTTAAAATTATTTTCAAAAAAATCTCAATAAATATTATAATTCTTGAACCAAAAAATTAATTTTAGAAAATTTAGTTTAACCCTAACCAAGGAATTTCATTTCTAAACTAGAAAGATGAATTAAGAAAAGTGCATAAGTTCATATTCTAGCAAAAAATTAATTTATCTTGAAATAAAAAATAGCCAGTATTAACCAAAAAGGCGAATAAATATTTAGCGAAAAACAAATTTACCTAAAAATGAAATAGTTAAATTTTCAACTAAAGAAATAAAATTTTAACTAAAATCATAAATGTTAGACTAAAAAAATTAATTTTTAACATAATAGCTTAACTTTCGACGCAATAGTTGAACTTTCAACTAAATTTTTGAATTTTTGATCCGAAATTTGAATTGGTTACAAAAAATCTGAATATTGTACCCGAAAATGTGAATTTTCAACAAAAACCTTTCTTTTTAACAAAAAAGATTCTATTTTTTAACCAACCTGTTGGAATTTTAATTTAAAAGTTATAAAACCGAATAACTGACTACAGGAAAATTGTAGGCCTTTAAGTAATGATAAAACTTCACATTTGTATAACTAAAAATATTTATTGTTATGATCACAATGCTGTAAATTATTCAAAATGAAAAAATAAAAATTTTTACTCGTATTTAGTCACCATATTAGTTAATTTATAATTATTTTCCTTGTAAATTTATTAGGCTACCTTTATTTATTTATTATTTCGCATTCTCGTATAATTTTTATGGTCATTATGTTCATGGTGCATTAGAAATATTTTTAAATTATTGAAATTTTTAAACTTTAATTTGATTTTTTTTTTTCAAAGTGACATAAATAAAAAAGATACGTGTTAGAAATTCTATTATCATTTGTGACTCTGGCCTTGATGCGATGAACCTCCTACTCTCTATTTGAAGTAATTATAGAGTTCTTATCAGCAATATTTGAGTCTCATGTGTTTTCTATTCTTGAAACTTTGAGTCAACGATCTATTCATGTTAAAAAATTATTTTTGCGCAGGTTTCTACACATTTAATAATAGATTTAAATAATAAATTTATTTATATTTGTTTAATAAACTCTATTTATCTTTATTTAATAAATTTTTCAAGTG
>JAAAKG020143371.1:0-11378 GCA_010014905.2 Druon quercuslanigerum
ACGGCGTTCGTGTCAGGCAATATCTAAATGAAGAATTTACTGGAAGATGGATCGGTAGAAGAGGCACAATTGAGTGGACACCAAGATCTCCAGATTTAACACCTTTGGATTATTTCTTATGGGGTTATCTGAAAGAACGGGTTTACCGAACTATTCCTCAAACTCTCGATGAATTACGACGTAACATTATTAATGAAATTAATGTTATACCACGAGAAGTAATTCGAAGGTCCATTCAAAGTTTCTACCACAGAATTGGTTATTGTCAAGATGTTGGTGGTAGACACTTTGAACAATTGTTGTAAACATATTCATTTTAACTAAACGAAAACTATAAAAAAGCACCCCAGTCATAGGCAAGGGGAACTCACTATAAAAAAGCACCCCCAAGTGAGAGGCAAGGGGAACTCACTATAAAAAAGCACCCCAAGTGAGAGGAAAGGGGAACTCACTATAAAAAAGCACCCCAAAGGGAACAGAATCCTTCTACGTCCACGTCGTTGTGCCTGTGTAGCGCTGAAAGAAGGATTCTGGCTTCACAAAATCTACTCTAGACCTTTCTTTTACCTCTTAAAATTATTTTTTTTATTACTGACATCAAAATTCTGTGGTCTCAATTTAAAAAATAATACTGACCTTGAAAAGACTTTAACGGCGAGGCCTTAGTATAAGTCCAAAGTCTCCTTTAGTTTCTTCGTTCAAAATTATGAAAGTCCTACCATAAATAGATAGATTTACATCATAGATTTACCTGCAAATACAATTTGACCTTCATACGACCTTCTACAGGTGACCTTGACCTTAGACCTTAATGCATATCTGAACGTAAAATTTCCCGCTTTTTCTATTGCCGATGTCAAAATAGGGTGTTCCCATTACAAAAAATTATAGTGACCTTGAAATAACTTTGACAGCGAGGTCCAAGGTCAAATCCAAGGCCACCATTAAATTCCCCGGGAAAAATTACTAAAGACTTCATGCTAATTTTAATTTTCTATTTTAAATTTTTTAAATTTTCTGGGGTTTCCATACTTTTCTCTCGCCCTGTATAAGCAGTTTATTATGGTTCTTGGGGTATGCTCGGAAAAAAGAAAGAATTCGCTTTCGATCACAAAGACTGATTCAGACCATAAATTACGCAGGAAATCGATTACCAGCAAGATATATTCATTTACCAGAAGTTGCCTTCATTGGCTAGAATCGACGACATCCTGATAATCTCTTGCCTTCATTGGCTAGATAATGTCTAAATCTCGCTCATGTCTTACCTTGTATTTGATAACATACCTTCATTGTCCGGATATTGACCAGGTCTCGCTCATGTTTTTCCTTTATTGGCTAGTTATTGACAACATCCTGGTCATATCTTGCCTTCATTGTCCGGATATTGACCAGGTCTCGCGCATGTCTTGCCTTAATTGGCTAGATAATGACTAAATCGCACCCATGACTTGCGTTCATTGGCTAGATAATGACTAAATCGCACTCATGAATTGCCTTCATTTGCTAGATAATGACTAAATCTCGCACTTTTCTTGCTTTCATTGTCTAAATATTTACAACATTTTGTTCAAGTTTTGCATTCATTTTACTGGATATTGACTAAGTCTTTCACATATATACCTTGCATTAATTTGCAAGATATTGATAACATCCTGGTCATATCTTGCCTTAATTGGCTGGATACTGACTAAGTCTCGCGCATGTCTTGATTCCATTGACTAGATAATGACTAAATTTCACCGTTTTCTTGCCCTTATTGGCTAGATATTGAAAACATCCTTCTCATAATTTTCCTTCATTCGCTGGCTATTGACTAAGTCATTCTTATTTCTTGAATTTATGGGTTCTATATTGATTTCCTCTTCCTATCTTGTCTTTATTGGCTGAATATTAGCAATAAATGACAAGTTCACATTAAATGACCTCGAAAAATGACCTGTTTTCAAGATATTTGGTAATGTTTCTTAGAAGGGTTGGATGTTTAACCCTCTATAACTCGAAAACTATCCAAATTCGGAATTTATGCCCTATCACAGTTTTGATCGAGACACTGTGAACTACAATTTTACGAAGTGTAATCAAAATCGACCGAAAGCCATTTCATGTACATTTACTGCAAGGTCCTTTAATCTCTAGGAAAACAATTTCCTGCTGAAATCAACGCAGTTTCAAGTTTTATTTTGTTTTAATAATAAATTTATTATAAATTACGTTTGGGACACCGTTTCATAACATAAATTTGGAAATCAAGTACAAGAATGATAACACCATTTGAGCAGTGCTCCCAGCGGGATCTCCTCACTCAACTGCGCATACGTCGCACCCTCTATCTAATTGCTGCTATTCACGCGCAGTTTAAAATGCTCAAAAATATTATTTTTTTCGTTTACTATAAATAATAAAATTTCAACTTGCAGAAATGGCCATTAGATCGAAATTAACAAATCCTAATAAAACTAAAAATTAAATAAATGGGTATTCTTAAAAATACAGTTAAAAATAAATTGATCCTTATAAATTATAGCTTAATTTTCAGGCAAAAATATAATATTGCAACAAAAAAGTTTAAAATGTAGGGAATGTTTTTCACAAAAATAACCTTTTCCTGGCAACTCATACGATCTACAATAATCTTACGTTTATTAAAAGTATAATTAAACTTTTTTTTCTAAAACTTCTTCTTTACGTACCCGTACTACTTTAATTTCCACATAAAATACTAATGCCCTTACATAGACATTTCTTCCAGCTGTTATTTATGCTAAATATGAACCCACGGAGGTTCTATGCACACCGATCGAGCACCGATCGGGAGTCCCATCCTGGCCCCAAACTGGGCGTGCGTTTCATCTGTGATCTGGGCCAGATCTGACCTAGTCTGGCCCCGTTCGAGGACAGATGAATATTTTCACATGGGTGTATACAAAAATTGCATTAACTACACATAATAAATGGAGCAGTCTTATTAAAACAAGTAACAACAAGCAACTATCGATGCAATTATGTTCGATCCCTTTTATGCAGCATGCTCTAATAAATACTACTTTCTATAATTCAATATTTTACATAGGATCATTGTGTAGATCAAAAAAAGGGCACCCTGATTCCGAAAAACAGGTCTTTACGATTGTGTCTGTCTGGCTGTCCATCCTTCCGTATGTCTGCCTGTATGTATGTTTATATGTCTGTCTGTTTTCATTATCACTTTTGAAAAAATGAACCTATTAGATTGGCCTTTAGTACACTCTTTTAGTGTCCTAAACTACAGGAAAAGTTTATAGCCAGCCACTTTGGATAAAAATTCAAAAAGTAGGCGCATTTTGAGTATTTTTGAGAACACTTTTTTTTAAATTCAAAAATTCTCTCGACGGATATTTATCGTATTCAAAAAGATGAAAAATTTAGTCTAATGGCTTTTTTCATAAAATCAAGAACTACCAGAGTTATAGCATCTTGTGCAGAAATTTTGGCATGGCCCAAGCAGGGCCCAGTCTTGGCAAAACTAGGCCATCGCCTGGTGATCTAGCCTGTTTCAAACTTGAATGAAATGGTAAATCTAGCCCAGGCCAGACTTGATCGCCCAGCATGGCCCAGCTTTAGCCCAGGCCTGGCCCTAGTTAATGATCGAACTGTTGCCATTATTTAATTTATTAATTAAAAGTAGAAATTACGTAAAAATATTTTTGACTTTAATTGAAGTTGAAAACTGAACTCAGAAAGGTTTGAAATGTAAAACATTTTCTCCAATCTGATTCGAATTCCCAAATTTTGGTATTTCTTTCATTACGTCGTTGGCTTCTGATTTTTCGTCATCTGCATCTTAAAAATTTATATACAATAATTTCTTAATTTAGGTCTGTCATATTTATGATATAATTTGAAGTTTTAAAGATCATTACATAAATGAACAGCATGTTTACCCTTTATAATTCAACGAAATTTTTTTCTTAATTTCAGGTTAGAATTCACGTGCAATCGTAATATGAAAATATTATTTATAAATAATAGAAGTTCTTACTTGTATTTTAACGCTTAAGTGTATGATACTGTCGATTTCTTGATGCCTCCGGACTTTTAGAATGTTTTTTATTTAAGGCCCGAATCTTCATAGTATTAAAGAATGCATAAAATTTACACCAATGACTTTTTTCACAAAAAAAAAAATTATTAGAGTTATAGGATTCACATTTTGCGGTCAAACAATGCTCTAATGAAAAATCCGCCGTGGGTTACGATATCAGTGACGACGCCGAAAGCTACGCAGGAAATGAGGTGGGAAACGGCACCGTAAACGAGGTCGGAGACGACAACGCAAACGGTTCCGGTGTGAAATTTTTTTCTTTTATATGTACTTATAACTATGATACACTGAAAAAAATATTAATTGCACGAAGTGAATTTTACTTGGCTGAAGTAAGTGAAACTTACTCAGCCAACTTACTCAAAGAAATATTTATTTGAGGTAAATAAATATAAGCACTTTGATGAATACATTATTTATTTCAGTCAAAGAAATCCTAATTGGATTAAATTAACATTGTTTGATTCAAAAGTACGATCTATTTATTGTAGGGGAATATTTCTTTGAATGAGAGAAATGTGATTTGATATGCGCGAGTGTCATAAAGTATTTCGTATTTCATTTGAAATGCATATCTACTTAAATGAATAACTGAATTTTTTCAACCTAAATTATAGTTAACATTGTTATTATTATACATATTTAATTCAAACAAATTAGATCATTAAAAATTTTGATGAACCTGAAGTAGTATAGCAAAGACAGTTCGGTGACACTTTTATATTAAATTACCGACAGTCGCTTCCATATGCAAGACCTATAGTTGCGTTATCTACCATACCAGCAGTAGGGTCAGCGCATTCTGTGGTAATTTATCAACAGTCGTTTCCGAACACGCGGTTGATAAATGTGATTTCTGATTAACGCGAGAGTGTGACACCGGAGTTCAGATACATGCCACGGCGTCTCATCGTGGGATTCCCAGTGCTCCCTAAAGTGGGGACTTGTGTTTAAAAGCCCAGATTCAGAGGCCTGGACTTTAGTTTGCATTTTAATTACATGTGAATCAGTGATAAGTGAAAAAGTGAACAAAGTGGCTAAGGGAGAAATACAGTGACTAAAGAAGAAATTTGATTAGTGAATGTCAACGGTTGAGAAGAAGAGTGGTGCTATGAAGAAAGTAAGTTGAAAATCATGCAGTGATTCATGCAGTGAATAGTCTTCTTCATGTTGCCTTGTGATATTAATTTAATTTAATTGTGTGTGTGTCTTCTTACGCTGTAAGGAGATCTGGAGAGTGTAGTGAGGTGGAGAGAACCTCAGATGATTCCACAGTACCCCGAATCCATGTGGAGATACCCCTGCCGTCAAATTTTGATATTCATCAAAAGCCACTAGAGATAAACAATTAAAACTTATTTTATAAATTTAAATTTACCTTACACTTTTTTTTCTTCCTAGAGAATATTCAACATTGTTTAAAATTTAAATTTGCCTTGCATTGTTTTCTTCTAAGAAAATAGTCCGGTTCTTTTTTAATTTAAATTTATCTTGAATTTTTTTCTTCTGAGATAATATTGTTCATTTTTAACAAACAAATTTTTCAAGTCGCTGCAACAAAATAGAAACCTGTACTTGGATATGGTTTATGGTGTGCGTAAGCTCAGTGACGGCAGCCTTATGATTGGTGATAAGCCCATTAGTTTTGAAAGAGAATATATCAAAGTTGATGTTAAACAGTATCTGAAAACTGTACGATTGCTTGAACTATTATTTTAAAAAAATCTAAAAGAATCCCAGATAAGTGCTGACGACCGAGATAATTACAAAGAAATTTTGATTGCTACAAATGCATACAAGAAGCGGTATAATCCCAGTGATTCCATTCGTACTAGAAGCAGTAACAAGTACAAGAACTTTATTGCAAAAATGTTTAACATATCGCGCAGACGATCTTCGAAAGACGGAGGGTCCCTATCACAGTATCTGGTAGCAAGAAAATACGCGAAGACTGACTACGTCTAATGGGATGACCCTAATGAACTAGTTGATCGTGTTCGTCTGCTCCTAGCGTCTCAAGCAGCAGGCAATCCGAGTCACAACAATGAAATTGTATCAATTATTGAGGAATTACGAGAAGCTGGAATCATATATTAGGAGCGTACCCATAGAACTATCGTCAGTATCATGATAAGTATCGATGTGTTTGGACGTAAACCTGGATCGAAACGCTGCAGCAACTCGGGGTACTCCTGGTGTTGGATTTAAGATCACCTCCGACGGCCATTACGACGTAGACGGAAAAAGACTTTTTAACGTTAGCGAGACCAAAGATCAAATCGACACAGTCAATTTGGGACTTGTGCAGCGCATCATACAAAACGATATACGTACAGTGTATCAAGTCACCTCATCTATGCGAACAGAGATTGACAATCAAAATTTGATGATACGTACACATGAAGAATTCATTAACGAGAAACTGAAAACCGTGCAGATTGACACTCAACAAGATTTGTCAGTCCGTAACGCTGAACTCATTGCTCCGTTGGATTCTCGATTAAATGCACTTGAGAATGTAAAACGCAAAAATTGTCGCTTGTCACAGTACTACATAAACCCGCTAGAAAGAATTATCCACGTCGTCGCGTGCAAATGCGTGGTATAAACGAGACATGGCAGGCAGACTTGTTTGAAATGCTACCTTATGCCAACCAGAATAATGGCTACAGCTATTTACTTACTGTTATAGATAATTTCTCTCAGTACGCCTGGGCTGTTCCTGTTGAAAGTAAGAGTGGACCTGATGTCACTTCAACAATGTAATCTATTCTAGTGCAGGGTCGTGTACCAAAAAACTTACATACTGATGAAGGCAAAGAATTTTATAATTTACATTTTAAAAATCTTATTCAAAGATATGACATTAATTTCTACTCAACGCATAGCAATCTAAAGGCATCAATCTGTGAAAGATTTCATCGCACGCTGAACAATAACATGTAGCCAAAATATTTCTCTACTGAGGATGAAGAGGGATTGTTGCAATGTTTTAAAAAACTACGAAATATACCCAAAAGAAGGCCAAAGTTTAAAGTTCATGACAGAGTTCGAATTAGCAAACACAAGCATTTATTCGAGAAAGGATAGACTCCTCACTGGACAACAGAGATATTTACTGTGGATTGAGTCATACCCTCAAATCCAGTGACGTACAGGCTCAAGGATTACCAAGAACAACCCATCTCTGGCGGTTTCTATGAACAAGAACTTCTTAAAGTTAAATATGCAGAGGTATGCCTTGTGGAAAAAGTAATCAAGAAACGTGGCAGCAAAATATTTGTAAAGTGGTTAGGTTTTAATAGTTCACATAACACCTGGATAGATACATCGTATATGTAATCAGCTTTGTGTAATGTTGAATCAAATTTGAGCAATGTTGAACCAACGATGAATCAATATTGAACCAACGATGAATCAATGTTAAACCAACGATAAATAAAAAATCAATTTATATTCATACATCATTTTTTTAAATTTAATATAGCCTTTATACCTACTATTTACAAATATTTACAACTTAAACCTAATCTTTTAGCAGAAGATCTATCAATTCTTCGTCACTATCACTTAAAACATCATCGAAATCCATTGCGCTGATTCTATAATGCCCCCATGCGAGGGTGTCTGTACTGTTTGGCAGTAGGTATCGCTTATCGTCATAAGGACTTAGAGCAATCTTTTCTTGTTCAATAGTTTCGACGTTGTGTAGTCTTGACCCGATCACATATTGTAACCTAGATTGGATACTCAAATTTCGCAAGCATTCGGTGTAGTCACTGAAGGTAATAATTTTCTTTACAACAGCTGCTTTGATACCGTTGGCTTTTTAACAAGGTCCTCACCGTTAACACGGATACTAAACATTTACTCCGCAAACCATCAAATTCCGTAATTATTTCACCATTACATTCATCTTTCATCAAACCTAAAACTTTTTTGTTTCTTTGTGGCATGCCAAAAACATTGTCTCGATGGTAATCTGATGTGTAAAATTGTTCAATATTCTTTTCCATACCTTCTTTCATGTCGGCATAGATGTCCTGATACTTCAATTCATATATTAAACTATCCGTGTCAGTATACAAGAGATTGCAGTTGTTACGATATTTTTTACACTCGGCTGTGGAAGTTTGGTTTAGCTATGAGGGATTCTGCTCCATATGTACCCTCCCACTTCGTTACAGGTTTCACGTTTACATGCTTTCGTACATTCTCTATTGTCTTCCCGTAAACTGCATTATTCATTAATTTATACAAGTTCTTTTCGAATTAATTTTTAGCTTGTACACTCTTTTCATTATTAAAATTTATGTAACTCTTGAGCCATGTTGATTGATTGAATTTAAGTACTTTGTGAATTTTTATCAATAGCAGACCGTTCGCAAGAGCATGTTTGAAAGCTCGATAATGGAGAACGTACTTTTGTTTGATTAGCAGAGTAGTTAGAAGCTTTTCCTGGTCAGAAGGCGGAGATTTCGAGTATTCTGAACAGAATTGTAAATCATTATGACCATCATGAAGCTCGGGTGGATAGAGCAAATCGACTTCTGGAATATAACCAACGGGTGAATCATCTGGAACATTAAAATAAAAATTTTCTAAATTTGTAACCCACTCGAAAACACCATAAGAAAGGGGTTGTCCCATTGCCCAACCATAAAGGTTATTTGCATCGAAGTATATGATGTAGAAGATTTCCTCACTTACATTGAAAACTACCATGTACCTGTTGTTGGCAATGACGTATCGGTTGGAACATTGACTCACTCTACCCTTCTTTTCATTCTCAATCATCAATAGCATGTCAACATCAGTAAAAAGTTTCAACCTTACCATTGTATATTTGAACATGACGTCCCATACGAGGCCAGGAGTCGTGTAGTAACGTGCTGGATCGAGACCGCAAGCCGCGAGACACTGTTCTCGAAAATCTTCAAACACATCAGCCAACAGGAATACATCAGTCTTCATATATAGTTTCACGTTTTGACCGAGAATTTTGACACTGAATGCACACCATACCTGTCGTGCATGATGGTAGTCCTCATTAGATATTGATGAGTCATTCAGGGTACTGTAAAACATCTCTTTTGGTGGAAGCTGGTTTTCTTTCAGTCTCACTCTGGAGTCCAGGTATTCAAGGGGAGATACCAAGCACATATACCTTTTATAAGCACAATACCTTTCCTCCTTAGAAGTTCAACTTTCTCACTCACAATTCCAGAAATCATTGCACTCACAATTTCATACTCAGTGAGATATGATGCTAACTTTTCCAAGGGCAATTCCATGAATCTGAATGAGTCGATGAATTGGAGTTTTATCTGTGTTCCCTGAACATATTTTGTGAAGGAGATGTACTTTGCCTTATTTAATGCCAGAACTTTAACTTTTCCGTCAAATTGGGTAGCAATATCGCGGATGATTAAGTGAGCATCATACCCACTCAAATTGTGGAACGCAACAGGTATGATGTTGGAATCATTGTAAGCTCAATAACAGCTTTGATGCGCGGGACCCCGATATTTTCCTGTTAGGTTACAGTGATCGCGGCCCTTCTTTATTGGTGAATGTAGGGCTTTCTGACATACGTGATAAGTATTGGCTTCAAAGAAAGGTTTCTGTTGCCTTGGTGTTATTTTCTGCATCTGAACTGGAGATGCCCGTATTTGCTCATAGTTATTTGCAATTAACTGTAACTCTAGAGAAAACCGCTTTGCTGGTGCCACTCCTTCAGGACATGAGTTGTAGAATGATAGTGAATCACTGCAGCTGTACTTGAATAAGTACACGATGTCAAAAACTACATGTTTTGGAATACTTTAGAGTTTGTCATCTGCTTTTGTACATCATCATCACTTGATATTAATAGGGACTCACAATCGGCATAGATAATGAAAGGTACTTTTTCTCTATATTTGAAATTTTTAAAGTCAATGATGTTTCTATCCGGGTTTGGTAGCACGATTTTACAATCATTCACTTTTTTGCAATCTTCACTATGAGCTACCAACTTGCCAATTCTTGAAAAGTAGTGCAAGCATTGTTTATATATATGTCTTTTTCCATCATGTTTCGATAGCTAGCTGCCAACTAATCGAGAAATATCTTTTATCCATACATAGTGGAAGTTGAAAGTCTTGAGTCTGTATATCCTGTTGATTTTTGTCTTCTTCTTCATCACTGCTGTCTTCGTTCACGTATTCCTCTTCAACTCGGAGGAGGTTCACAACTTCTGCTTCTTCATAATCAAACCATAAATATTCACTTAGATACCATTTTGGACTTCAAATTTGTATATATCCTTCATAGCTACGGCGAAATTGATTCCAGAGAAATTTAACTCATCCTTGTACTGCTGGTAGCTGGATACGCGTTTAGGATTGTACTGATTTCTATTGACTGGATGTACGGCTGATAATATAGACCACTTAAAGCACTCGTTGTCCTTCATATTTTGCAGGTTGATACGCGCTTTTCTTCTCTTGATCGTTACAGGAAGATCAATATATGAGCTACCTTCAATCGGGTTTAATTTGTTGATATTCACTTCTAATTTTACAATAGAGTGTAAGGTCCATCCAGAGTCTTTCTCTTGAAACTCCTCCATTTTAGTGAAGTTAGGGTATCTGGCGTTGTTGATAAACCATAATTTTAAATCGGTGGAGACGTATATCTGTTCATTTTTTGATTTAAAGTTCTTCACATCCGGATCATCCTTACCAATCTTTAAATAGCATGCATTAAGCACAGTGTTGATTTTAAAAGCCCAATATTCACGCAAGGCTCGGCCCACATGTACAATAAAGAGCACTTGGGCGTCATCTAGGAAGGCTAGAACATCCTTGTGAACTAGGTTCGCTACAATAAATGTTTTTGCTCGACTATCGAATGCTTTGTCGATGTCAATGCACTGCACTTGATGGTTAATGTCATTGGGTTTCTTCTGAAGTCCAATTCCCTTTTTAGTAAGAAACTCGAAACGAGCTTTAAGACATTCCAAATTTTCAATCATATTCAAACACTTTCTTTTCTGATTTATTGACATTAGTGGCATACATGGCAATTCCTTTCGCATTGTTTTTAAGCATAGTATGCACTCGTTCCTCCATTAATCAACTTTGTTTGGTTGTACGTTCCCCGATGATAATGATGATGATGATGATGATGATGATGATGATGATGATGATGATGATGATGATGATGATGATGAGGATGATGATGATGATGATGATGATGATGATGATGATGATGATGATGATGATGATGATGATGATGATGATGATGATGA
>JAAAKG020143372.1:0-11377 GCA_010014905.2 Druon quercuslanigerum
TGGGAGGTGTGTTAAGGAACAGGAAGAGGGTGAATGAAAAATGTAAACCCTTAGGGGACACATTAGAAGCTTCCACTAACTAACTAATGTTTCGAATACTTTTTCCAAAGCAGTTTTATTCTTAAAGCCTTGAAAGCAGATTTGTAAATTTTTATGTTTTATTTTTATAACGTATAGAAATAGTTTTAAATGTTCTGGTTAATTTCTTTTCTAGAACTAATGAATGTTTATAAGAAATATTTCAACTTGTTTATTTTTTGAGATTTTCAATTTCAAAATGCACAATGCTGCAGGCTACCTTTATTTCATGACAGCGCAAACTTGCCAGATAAAGATTGTTATAAATTGGTCACTAAATAAATTTATTTCAAAAAATCTATGTGTATTAAGAATTAGGCTGATGAAAAGAAGCACGATAAAAAATAATAGCTTAATGTTTAAAAACGATGCATTGCTGAGATAAGCAGATTTGCCTTATTATGCTGACAAGTCAAATAAAAACATCTTGCAGAAACAAACTAAGGGAAGGTCCTTGTGGTATCCGTAAATATGCTTTCAAATGCCTAAAAAAATTTTTAAATTTTAAATTATTTTGAAATCTTCTTGAACTGTTCACAGCATAATGAAATCCATTAAAATCTTACAAAATCCTTTAATATGATGTAATAGGATAAAAGTGTTAATTTGGGCTTTAATCGTGTATAAAACTACGAATTTTGCCGATGTTTTGTGAACATTGCAGTTGACTTCTTCAGAGCTGACCTAAGACCGAGGTATCAGGTTATGTTGTTTTTGTGTATACTCTTTAAGATGCCTGTGATTGGCCACAGCGCCCCACCATGGAGGCAGGACGCACCTGATTGGCAAATATATTGTGTGTTTTTGCATTGTATTATCCAATTTTTTTGTAAACTAGTACTTCCAAGAAAGGCAATTTTCCGTTTTGTTTAATTTCCATGGTGAATTGGATATTAGGATGTAATATATTAATGAAATAGAAAAACTTATTCAGTTCATTTAGTCCATGTCGCCAGATGACAAACGTGTCATCCACCTAAGGGAATTAAAATTCCGTTTTAAGCTTAGATTGATTGTAGATTTTGGTTTCTAGATGTTCCATAAAGATGTTGGCTATAATAGGTGAGATTGGAGATCCCATTGCTGCTCCTTAGGTTTTTTCATAGAAATGGTTGTTGAGAGAGAAGTATGCACTATTGAGACAGCGGTCTATTAAAGGTAAAAGCTCGGAGGGAAGTTTGCAAAAGATTTAATAATATCAATTGTATCAGAGATTAGTACTTTTGTCATGAGATATGTTACGTCGAAACTCACTATGATGTCTTGGGGTTAAATGCAAATCTTTTGTATCTTTAGGATAAAGTTAAACAATATTTAGACGCGAGTAACAGAGTTTTCTGTATAAGGATTAAGTTTATTCGCAAGGAAGTGTGTCGCCTTGTAAGTAGGTGAGTTTTTTGCGCTGTAGATAAGTAGGTATTAATTTAGATATTCTTTCCTTGTCAAGATAAATGCTTTAAGTTGGGTTTTTGTTTTGCTGACTATTGTTTTTTTGGGGTCCTTTTCAAGTTTTTTGTAAGTAGCGTCAGTTAGAGGATCCATAATTTTGTTGTTGCAGTTTCTTTATTCATTATTACTGCCGTGTTGCCTTCATCTACAAGTAATATTATAATTTCTTTATACCGATTGTGTTCTTTAATTGCGGTGCTTTCTTGTTTTGTTAAGCTTGAGGAGGGCATTTTGGATTAGCATAAAATGTTGGCCGTCTTCCGTCGTATGCTATTCGCTTTTTTAGGTGGAAGGGTATAGATTGTAAATTCTAAATTACTGATGATTTCTTCTTTCGATATTTTGGTGGGAGCTACTGCAAAATTGTGTCCTTTAAATAAGACTGAAATCATTTTATTGCTAGACGGATGGCAAGAGATGTTTTTCACTGTTTAAGTTACTGGTGTTTGACTTACTGGAAGTAATTTCCTAAATTTTATTTATTGTATTGTGTTTAAAGATCTATAATCGACCAAATGTAAAATCTGAAATTATTTGAAAGCGAAAGATGAAATTTTAATAATTTTTTGGAGGTAGTGTGTTACACAAAATTGGTGTGTTTTATTCTTTCTTCTGATAGAAGCAAACCTGTTTTATGCAAAATTGAGTTTGATTTTGATGTTCCTAAGTTATTTTTTAATTGTAAGAATTTTGGGATGATTTTGTTGTCCCTACAACGTTTTAAAAGAGCTTAAGATGTTAGAAGCTTGCCTTAAGGTGTCCTCAGCTTACTAAAGGTGTTTGTTTTGGTAAGAAAACTCTACCGGTAGAGTTCTTTAAGAATAAATTTAATGCTTTCACGATGATTGAATATGCTAAAAGAGATATTTCGGATTTCAATCGTGTACAAAACGATGAATTTTCCAGACGTTTCGTAAACATTGCAGTCCACTTCTTCAGGGCTCAATTGACACTAAGGTGTCAGGTTATGTTGTTCTTATGTACGCTCTCTATGAAACCTGTGATTGACCAGAGCGCCTCATCATGAAGATAGACTCCACCTGATTGGACAATCAAGTCTTATTTAGAAAATCCGGAATGATGGAAAGCCAAATCGGAGTGGTATTATAACCCTACTCCATAATAATGTCATTAGGGTGCTTTGAGATTTTGATTGCTTTTCTGTTTTTTTGGAAAAATATTGTGTGTTTTTCCGATGACGGTTGTTTTATGAAATAAAATGTTCTGTTTCGATATAATGTTCAGCTAGTGCCGATTGCGTGAAATGTTTTAGCCTGACTGTACTCTCATGTTCTTTTATACGTTGGCTCTCCGATCTCCCGGTTTCTCCAATATAGACTTTGCCACAAAATTTTCCCCAGAAGCAAGCGAAATCTTAAAGCACCCTAATAACAACAATAGAACAACTATTATAATACCAATACGATTTGGCTTTCCGTCCTCCCGGATTTTTTAAATAAGACTTGTTTGGCAAATTAGGTGCGTCCTGTTACCATGGTGGGGCAATCTGGTTAGCCACGGGCATCGTAGAAAGTATACATAAGAACAAAGTAACTTGATACCTCAGTTTCAGGTCAACCTTAAAGAAGTAAACTGCAATGTTCACGAAACTTCGGCAAAATTCGTTGTTTTGTACACGATTTAGACCGGAAACATCTCTTTTATCATAATTATTCATCGTGAAAGCATTAAATCTATTATGATGTAATATATTATAAAATCTTTAATCTTTTAATTTTTAATCTTTTAAATATAAAATTAATAACCTGATAAAATTCGTTAAAATATATTAGGACTTTTTTAGATGATTGAAATCACGCTTAAAGATTAAGGAACGAATCTGAATTATGGAAGAATAGTCCAAGAAAGTATTGATTGTGCACCGCTGCATCAAAAACAATACCTGCAGATTTACTGAGAATTCGAACTATAGCAGCTCAACTATAATTGTATTTGAATTATTTTTTAACACTTAAGACGTGTTCTGCTGTCTTGTAGTGCTCTATTTTTACTCACCTGAAATTATTAACTGTCAATTTATTTTCTTCTTTTTTGGTTGGCAACACTCTACCGCACTAATAGCGCCAAATTAAAATCTTACGTGAATAATAGCACACCATTATTTAATAAAATGTTTGCGTCCGCATAAAAATAGTGTCACTTTCAAAAATGTTTAAAATTTCAATGCACAATTAATATATATTTGTATATTAAATTTAAGACCTGAGTATACGAAATCATAATTAAGAGACTATGTATATTAAATTTCATACACCCCATATTGTTAATTTATTATAAAATACAGATATCTGCCCGTTGAGTAAATTCAAAATAATTTAAACAGTAATTTTCAATTATAAATAATAAAACATAACACTTTTTCGCCAAGCACTTGCCATAACGTTAAAATTCTAACATTCAGAGCAAATTTTAGCAAAAATTGTATAAGTGTTTTGCACTTTAATTATAAAAATGTATTTGGGCGCCTAATGTAAGGTCATTACTTTCATTTTTAATATTTGACAAGATTTAAAGGCATCAAAGAGTTTGCTGTTTTTACGAACTCTGTTTCACCGACTTTAATTTACATTTATATTAGTTTTACAACATGATTGTATATTTAAATTAATGTACGATAAATGCAAATCACTTTACTCCCATGCATATTAAATTTACGTTAGATTTTTTAAATAGTTACGATAACTTTAAAATCATAACTATTAATAATAGTAATAATAATAATATAATAGTAATAATTAATAATATTCTCGAAAATAAGTAAAAACTAGAGCCTTAGCCGCACTTTAGAGGCATCGAAAAGGGCTGAAATCATGCATGTTTCATAAAAATTTATTTTATATAGAAACAATTTTAATAGCAAATAATAGAAAAGTGATGTTAGTTGAAAAGTCATCAGGAAAAATGCAGGACGAAAATTAAAAAGGTGATTTGAGGAATAAGGTAACCAGTTTACAAAAAAAATTGTTGCCGATCTTTCCCGAAAATTACAGCTAAATTCTTCAGGGCTTACCTGTAACTAAAGTTTCAGTTTATTTCAAAGCAGCTTATTTGTTGAGGCTCCAGAAATACAATTGCAATAGATCTTAATTTAAATCCGCCAAAATACTGTAAAATCGATGACAATCATTTTAAGTGTTTTAATTGAGGGGGCGGATCGTGTAAGGGCGTGTAGAATTTTCTCGTGCGAAATCATAGTCCCCTGGAGGCCTTAAAATAAATTATGGATCAAAAATTTTTTAAGGATATAACTAGTTGTCAAATTTTATTGTGCATCTTCTCTCCTTTAGACAAAAACTTGTAACTTCTTCAGTTAACGAAATAAAAACCAAAAAAACTTACTTTTTTGATAAATTTGATTTTAATCCGTTTTTCACTTTAATTCGTCCTCAGTGCTTCAGTTTTTAAATTTTTTTAAATGAAAATTCCAAGAAATGTGCTTTAAGATGTCCTTCGATTGACAATATGAGGAATATTCAAAACTGTTTTTTTAAAATTATTATTAATTTTTTTCTGATGCTCAGCGCGAATCGAACACTTGTAACTTCCAGCGTTTCGTTTAGCGAGGGAATTTTGAGCAGGCAAATACTACTTGCGACTCAAATTCGAAGAAAGGTACAGTGAAGTTTTTTGGAAAGTTTCAGATCAAAATATTTAATAGTCTAGAAGTATTTATGATTATAGTAAACGTCCGCGCTAGAGTTTTCGTGAGATATTCAACTTTATTAGGCTGTTTTATTTTTGAAATAGATTTATACAAAGTGTTCTAGGTCGCTTACGAGTTAAGCCGAATGACGGTGTAAACATTAGGTGTACATTAAAGTATCCTACATTAAAGTGTCCCATATTTAAATCTAAAGAAACTGGAAAAATACAGTCAAAATTAAAAAAAAATGCATGAAGATTTTTTAAACTTTTTATTGTTTACCTGTTATTCACTAAAAAATTTCATTAGATCATACTATAAGCAAAAACTCTCCAATGAGAGAACATGGCACAGCGGAGTGCATAGTAAGCTCGAAAACTCCAGCGCTAACATTCACTAAAAACATAACTACTCGTAAACTATTAAATATTTTGATCTGAAACTTTCTAAAAAACTTTATTATACCTTTCTCCGAATTTTTGTCGCGCAAAGTATTTGCCTGCTCAAAATTCCTTTGCTAAACGAAACGCTGGAAGTTACAAGTGTTCGATTTGCGCCGAGCATCAGAAAAAAATTAATAATAATTTTTAAAAACAACGGGTTTGAATTCCTATCATATTTTCAATCGAAGGACATCTTAAAGCACATTCCTTTATAATTTTTATTACAAAATTTCAGAAACTGAGCACTGAGCACGAGTTTAACTGAAAAATGGATTAAAATCAAGTTTTTCAAAAAAGTTAGTTTTTTGGTTTTATTTCGAAAACTGAAAAAGTTACAACTTTACGTATATAGAAATAAAGATGCACAATTATATTTCACGTCTAGATATGTTTTTCAAAAATTTTTAATCTAAAATTTGTTCTAAAGCCTCCAGGGGACTATCATTTCGCACGAGAAAATTCTATACGCCCTTATACGATTCGGCCCCTTAATTCTTCTGAAATCAATTTGAATATTTAAAAAACTTTAAGTCATTAGAATTTTTTGAAGTCTTTAAAAGTACAGAATATTTTAACTTATGAATTTTATTTTATGGAAATTCGCTTTCATTGAAATAGTTAAAAACAGGTCACTCAACCAAATTATTCTAATATATTTATTTATATTAGGAATTGAACATAAATTAAAAGTCTTTTCGGAATAAAATCTTTATTCGTTTCCTTATATTAATTTTTATGCATTTTTATAAATGCGTAATAAAAAGATACAGCTTTATTTTCAGACGCAAAAAATGGTTAAGGTAAATAAATTTCTTTAATTAGACAGCCGAAATAGAATGATCTCACCAGGGCAAACTTGAGGCATATCTGATCAATAAGATAAGAATCATATTGTAGAAGACGGTGCAGAAAAAGATAGTACACTTTCAGCCGAATTTTTCGTTAAAACACTGATTATTTTTCCTTGATATATAAAAAATAAACATGCTTTCTAACATCATCCTGTTCTTTGCGATGGTCATTCTTCATTCTTTCGGTGAATATAATAATGTCATAATACAAATTTAATTTCAAAACAGTTATTAGAATTAGGCAAATACAAATTTGCCAGAAGTAATTCATGATGTGTTTTAACATATGGGTCATTCCATGTCCATTTTACAATTACATTTTTTTTGTTCTTACATTCTTTACATTATTCTTAAAAGGGAAAACATAAAACTAATTTTTTTATTTTACACAGATATGAAGAATTTCTAAAATATTGATTTTTTTATCTTTCCATCGAAAAAAACTGGTTCTTTTTCAAATGTATCGTAAATTGTAAAATTTTTAACTAACCAAATTGCACATCTAATTGGCATTAAGGCAAATAATTTTTTGTAAGTTTTTATTGTAGTATTCAGAATATTATGTATTTTTCCGCAGTTATCATGATTTAGGTTAGGGCAAGCGAATCGATAAGAAAAGAAAATTTAGTTGTAAATCTCTCATGGAATTAAAAAATAAATATTACAACATTTTAAATAAAATACTCTTGTAGGAAAATTTGAATTAAAAATTAAATTTTTAGGAAATTTAGTTCAAGGAGGTATTTTGAGACACCTTTGTATATAAAAATCTCTTGTGATGATGTTTGTCGCGACTAAACTCCGCAACTATTTACCCGATCTTGATGAAATTTTATATACTGTTTGTAATTTGGTTCTACTTGAAAAATAGAATACTTTTTATTCTGATTAATCACTTAAAAATTTTTTCATTGCTGATTAAATCTTTTTATTGATAAGTTTCAAAGGTTTCTAACAGATCGCGGTGTATGAGAGTCCCTACACCGACAATTCAACCTTTTACTTCAACTAGTTTTGAAGGTCCATCAAACTAGCACCTGCACAATCGAAATTCCCAAATTTCTTTGCTTCAGAATTTTGGGCTTTTTTGGTCTATAATGCCAATTTTTGGGCTCCACTACTTTTTTCGAAAATTCAAATTTCAAATGAAGGTTCTGACTGAAATCAATCCAGCACCTCCACTACATGAAAATTTCGAAAAATCAGAAATTAAACACGTCAGATTTTTAGGCTTTTTTGGATTCTTGAATGCGCCAATGACCAATTTCCAAAAACCAACCCTACCAAAATTGAAAATATCCCCCATGTGAAAACGGCAATTTTGAAAAACAGTGTATACCCGAATTTTGGGCTTATTTTGGGCTTTAAAATTTACTGAAAAAAATCCAACAACCACCCCCTATGTGCTAAAAACCACCTTGTTGCCAAAAATAAAATCTCAAGACAAAAAAGGTAGATTAGAATCCTGGAAAAAACAAATTAGAACGCCCTGTTGGCCCTTTCTTGGGCTCTCGAGTGCTTGAAACTTTCTGATTTGAAAAACCACTCCTACATCTACAAAATCAAACACATATATATAAATTCGAAATTGTGTTTTCAAGGAGCCCAAAAATAAGAGACTATGCAACCTATAAAATTCAGAGTAAAGATTATTTTTTAAGAATATGATCTGTGTTACATCATGGGGTTTGTTTTTTAACGTTAAATATTGGAGACCAAATGTTGGTGTTAGACTTTCGGAAAAGCCCAAAAATCACAGACACTATAAAAAATGGTAAAAATTTCAAAAAGATTATTTTTTGATAGATTGATAGGTTGATTTTAGACTTTAAGGGTGGATGCCAAAATATCGAACTGGGTATTTTTTAGGAGCACACAAATCAGAGACTATTGACACTGGAGGATTCTCAAAAATGTTATTTTTGGAGAATTTAGTAACACCAACAGAATCTCTGATTTTTTGGCCCCTGAAAAATAACAACTTCTCTGACTTTTGGGCTCTTTCAAAATACTAATACCGGATTTTGGGCTGTAGCCCTTACCTTAAAAAAATATTCTCCATACCAAGCACATATGACTTTGTCAAACAATAATCATTTTAGGGATTTTATAGTATCAATAGAGACTGATTTTTGGGCTCTTGAGAAATATTACCACCGGTTTTTGGGCTCTAACCTTTAACCATAAAAAGCAACCCTTTGATTCCGCACAGATATGACCTTGTCACAAAATAATCTTTTCAGAATTTTACACTTAACGTTAAAAAGCAAATTCTTGACGCCAAATTACGAATTTATATGCATGTGTTTGATTTTTTTAATGTAGGGATGGTTTTTAAAAAGAGAAAGTTTTAAGCATTCGAGAGCCCAAGAAAGGGCCAACACTGCCTTTTAATTTGTTTTTTCCAGGTTTAAGTTTTTTCAAACGTGACGATTTTTTTACGTAAGGGTGGTTTTTTAAAACATTTTTTGTAGTGCATTCGAGGGCTTAAAATAAGTCTTAAATTCTAATCCACTTTTTTTGTATTCAGATTTCTTTTTTGGTAAGGGTTGGTTTTCTTGCACACAGGGAGCGGTTTTTGGAATTTTACCATGCTTTCGAAAGCCCAAAATAATCCCAAAATTTGGTTGTACTTTGTTTTTCTTGAGTTGTTGTTTCCACACGGGAGTAGATTTAATTTTTTTAGGGGTGGATTTTTAAAAATTTGTTTGTTGGCGCGTTCAAAAGCCCGTGAAGCATAAAATTTTGACGTGCCTAATTTTTTATTTTTCAAAATTTTCATATAGTGGAGGTGCTGGCTTGATTGAAGCCAGCACCTCCACTCGAAATTTGAATTTTCAAAAAAGTAGTGGAGCCTAAAAATCGGCCTAGAATTTGTATTTCTCGACCCGATGACGGTAATTTTTCATTCTTAGAATTTACAAAATTTTCTTTCTAAAAATCCTTTTAAATTTTTCTAGAATCACCGTTATTATGATTTATTTTATTTCAATTTGCATATTTTAATTATATAAAAACATGTAAATTGTTTTAATTTATTGAATATCATATAAGTCATGATCAGTGCATTATAAAGACTTCCGTAGAATATACATTACCCCATGTGATTTGATGTGTTTTAAAAAATCGTTAGGATAAATTTTTAGTGGTAAAAGGAAATAAGAGCATCTCCTTCAAATGCGCTCTGTCCAGCACACATTATCAAAAATTGCTTGAGCTTCAAAAAACATTCTGCATTCAGATTTTTCCACCTAATTTACGTTTTAAATTCCTTTAATCGAAAGACTAACTTGGCAATTTCTACAAATATTCTTAGAATTCGCATCTTATCCCGATTTACGAGCATTAGAAAAATGTAAATATTCTCTTCTTGTTGCAGATTTAAGTTCTCAGTCCGAATCTTCACCTGATAGTGACTCTGCTAAAAGGGAGCCTCTGCCTGTTAGATACAGGTCAAGGTCTCCTCCTCCTCGATATAGTTCTTCCGACAAGGCTGCTTCTTCATCAACGCCTAATATTTCTCCCAGGTGCATGAAGCTTCCAAAAATGCTTCCCTCGAATCACGGACCTGGACATAAACTTGATCAACTTCCATTTATACGTCTGATTCGCAGAACGGATTCGCAGCTGGTATTTCAATTTTGCAGATACACCTTTCCTGCCGACAAAGAATTGGAATTGAGCACAGCAAGACATAGATATGATCCTATGCTAATTCAAGAATATATTGTTGTATCAAAGTCCAATTACGTTTTCGCAATATTGCAGAGTCCTAATGTTCTTGCTGGAATATATGTGAAGTTCAGTTATTTGAAACATAGGCGGGTGAAAGTAAACATGGAAGATGGCACTGTTACGCGTATGACTGCAGAAGAAGTCGATGAAGTTCCTGTAGGTTCCCCAAATGCAATTCGAAAAAAATTTCAAATAGTACGCCTGTAACCCATGTGAACTGCAATTTTTGATGCACTATTAGTAAACAAGTAGAAAATGTAAAACAAGGTCTTTTCGTGTTGAAACTAACTCGACTTTCTTTTGAAAAATTGTTTGTCTAACACAGAAAAGGCTCAGCAATAAAAATCAGATTTTCTACATCATCCTCAACGGCTTATTAGAAACCAAATTACGTATTACAAGAACATACGAGGGGAAGGAAAAAGAAAGAAAATCAAATTACCTTCTCACTGTTTTCTCATGACTTCGTCGCATTTTTTATACTGCTAGAGGTTAACATACTTGAAAACCAATTTTCTGTATAATTTCTATTCGTACAATGATTTAGCACGAAATGAATCCTTTCTTCGACTGAGAATGTGTGGAAAGTTAAATCATGGTTTCTTTCTTATATCTTACGGGACACATAAATTAAAATAAACTAGAACAAAAACCTTTTTTCGATCTTAACATTTGTTGTATTAAGAACTCCTCAGTCAATCCTGGATGTTTCGGTACAATTCGTACCTTTTTCAAAAGGTTTTAAACTGAGTTATTAAACTTTGAATTATTCAAAAAACAGTTTCTTTCAGACATCAGATTATACTTTAAATTAGTTACACCAAATTTACTTAAATTAAATAAAGGATTAAAGAAATAAGAAATTCTCTATCCATGGTTTAATTAAAGAAAAAACTTTTGTCGATGAATAAAGGCAAATGAGTTAAAACTTCGATCAAGTGTGTTGTGCGACGTTTCGTTGGTTGGGGCTAATTTATTAAAACAAAGAAACACTACATATAGAATCACTATTTTTAGAAGTACACAGTATAAGTTAAAAACAAAATAAAAATTACTGGCAGCATTTAAGAAATTAAAACATAAATTTTCTAAGGTGTCTAAATTGAGTTGAATATAAAGGCCGCATATTGGTTCGATCGAAATGACCGCCTAAAGTC
>JAAAKG020143373.1:0-11376 GCA_010014905.2 Druon quercuslanigerum
CATTTTTATAAGCGATTTTTTTTGATTGAGTTATTCAATGATTTGTAGAGGGGCCAGGACTTTTGAAACAGATAGTAAATAAGTTACACTTTCAATACCTTGGGAAAGGTTTTACGTAAATAAGATGCAATTTTTGATTTTACTTACCTCAACTTCGAAATGGTCAGCCCTTTTTAATTGCACTAAACATTACATAACATCCTCATAAATCTACAGTCCCAATTTGAAAAAAATTCTCAGAAAATAATTTTATCATTCAGAAAATGTTGCTTGGAATTCCGCTTTTCGACAAGTTCGCATTGAGGTACAATCAAAAACTATTAAATGAAGTATTACGCATATAATGTCTAAAACTTAAATGCGATCAGGGGTATGCCAGGACCCATTCTGTAGTTATAAAAATGTGTGCCCAGCGGTGGTACGGCGAACTAACGGCGCGTCGATCGTCACTCGGTTAGTTTTAAATAGTTTAAAAGGCACTCCCATGTAAATTTATTCGTAGCGCATAGTGTTCATTTATTTTTTTAAAGTTTTTAAAATAAACTATGAATAAAAATGGGCGGTAGTTACTGCATAATCCCTAACAGCAACAATCAGTACAAGGCAAAAAATCAAAGAAGGAAAAAATCCATTTGTTTTCCGTTCCGAAAAATTGTGTTGAACAGTGGCAAAATGGAATTTTGCGACGCGAAAGCGATTTTTTGTGCAAAGCTGGGTAAATGGTTTGCGAGGAACATTTTTTGGAGACAGAAATTATTTGGGAAAAACAGGTTTTAGCTCCTGATGGAAGCGTTATGTCGGTAAGTACCTCAATTTTGACTTAGGTTTTTTGTCAATACATCCAATAAAGGAACATCAAAGTAAAAATATACTCATTTTGATATACTTAAATAAGTATAGTTTACAATTACAGGATACTAAAAGCAACAGATTTTTATTTAAAAAATACGCAAGAAAAACTTTTGAGATTTTTAAATTTACAGGTGGTTTCAATTGTGTCATCATTTATCTCGTTCGATCCTGTTGATTTGACAATTCAAATATATTTTTAAACTGCAAAAAAAAACTTATGAAGAATAAAAATAAAAACCTTCGATAATATAAACTTATAGACAGTCGTATTGTGCCATTATATATGTGCCTCTTTTGATCATGTCCATTTTTATAAATTTCAATTTATTGTAATCAAGTAAATAAAAACTATGAAATATGAAATAAAATATGTTTTTTACGTGAAAAATGAGTAGACACGCATTTTTTAAATTAAAAAAGCGACATTTTTACATTTTTACAAGTATTACACATTTTAAAGGTAGAATAAGATTTTTTTCAATTTTATTCTAAAAACCGTACCACTTGTGCAATTTATGAGACAGAAAGATCTTTCTTGTATCAGTTTAGCCAGTTTTGGCAGTATTTTTAAATCCACAAAAAATGCTAAAGTTATTTTCCCTTTCAAACAAAAAAATTCTTGAAAAGCCCACCTTTTTGCCTGAAAAAAAGCATACATTTTTTATTTGTTTTTTTGGAAGGAAAAATTATTATTATTATTTATAATACCAATAAATTTTTGGCTGCAGAAAAACAAAAGAATAAAAAGTTAAAAAATTATGCCAAGTAGACATATTCTTAACTATTGTTTATAAAACTTTCAGGGAAAAAGGTGAGGGGTTTGAGATAAATTTTATTTCTTATTTTCAAAACTCAATAAAAAATTACCATTTTTTATTATTTTTAAATTTTTTCTGGATTTTGAAGGATTGCAAAAACCCGATGAACTGAAATATGCAAAATCATTATATCACATAAATTGCAACAATCCTGAACATATCACCAACCGTCATGCGTGTTTTGAAATGAATTGGGCTGTCACAATAAAACATTACCTCCATGTTCGAATCAGGAAGTTTTTAAACGTACAACGTCAGAAGTTCAGAAAGATACTTTTGCAAAGAAAAAAGTCGCAAAAGTTTGTAAGACACAGTGTCACTGACGTAATAAGATTTGTTTGTAATTATTACGACAAATTTGTAACGTTTTATTTTAAAATATACTCATTTTTATACAATTTAATCTTATTTTCTCCTTTTATCATATACCATTAAAAATAATAATTACTACAAAATTCTATGAAGTGCAAACTTTAAGTTTGTTATATATTTTTACGGAAAAAATAGATAATACAGCAACATTATGCATTTAAAGTTTCCCTTTTTTAAAAATTACTTTTTCAGTACAAAAATTGAGTGAAATATTAATTAATTATTTTTTTTTTCAAAATAAATCAAGTAGTTTCTGAATTTTTTGGTTCAAATATTAAAAAATTTTGAAGAGAAAACGAGGTCGATAGGTTTTCGAATGATTTCGAAATCAATATTTAAATACCGACATTTTTCTCCCTAAAAAGGTAACCTTAAATTCAATATTAAATAATAAATAAATAAATAAATATATATAACTGGAAAACTCACTTAGCGTACTAGCTTAGCGCTGGGCCGAGGATTTACAGAATGTAGATTGTAAGTTTGTTTCGAAAAACTTCGAAATTAGTTTGAAATTTATAAAAAATAGTGTGCTTTGCAGTGCTTGCAATTTAAATGTACCGAGTGACGATTGCGAAAAAATAAAATAAATAAATTATTCCTATTAAATGCGAGAGTTCGCATTGATTTAAATGCGTCTGAATGCAATTGAATGAGAGAAAATTATGGAGCCAACTGAAAACTTTTTAATGCGAAAGTTCGTATTAATTTTAATTACACAAGTTGAGCTTAGGGTGAAAAATTTCTAATGCGCGAGTTCGCATATATATAAATGTTTCTACTTCGGAAATAGAATTTGAATACTTTTCAATACAGAACGGCTGATTCAAATACATTCATTTTTTTAAAATAATAGTAAATAATATCAAAAAATGAAATCCTTAATTATATTTATTAAACAATTCATAACTGGGAAATATAAAAATAAAACATATTTTTTAACTAAAAAAACATATTTCTGTGTTATCAAAAACTTCGTAATTCAGTTAAATATAAAATATATCAATTTTCGTTTATTATTTAATGAGGAAACTTTGAAGAAATATAGGGAACATTTTTAAAAATTTTCTATAACTGGTTACAAATACTTGAAAAAGAATGAAAGTTTACAAAAAATCTAAATAATGCAAGACGAAAATTGAGTAGCTTATTGCGGAAGGGGTAAAGAAAGCCAAAAAGGAAGAAAGGAATTAATTCAGAAAAAGAACAGCAGTTTCCAAAATAATTGGGAAATATATTTATTAAATCGTTAGGCAAAAGATACTCTCTTTATGCCATGAAAAAATCTTTTCAACTCTTATATTAATTAATGTAATTATTTTACCCAAGCAGAAAAAATATTTGTCCTTGGGCATCCTAAAGAAGTGCAAAAAATAATTAGAAAAATACCCACTTTTTCAGATTTTTGCAGCAAAAAATGTATTTTTATCAATACACCGACTTCGTGAAATGTTTTAGAAATGAAATTCTTTAATAACAAGTTTGAATATTCCGTGTGTGGTTACTTTGACGTAGGTCGCGCGTAACGTTTGCTCAAAAAACTTATACACATTGTTAAGTTTTTCTAGTAGTCCATTCTAAAAAAATGTACTTAGAACAACTGCGCCGTCATTTATTTGCACGTGAAAATTTCTTTTGTTTTCCAAATTGAAAGAAACGAATAGAAAACATTAATAGTATTTCGATTCAAGCAAAAATAATTTTGATGTAAACTTGATTGAAAGTCTATACCTATAGCCTTATAGCCAGTTCCATGAAATCCGACCGTTTCATGAAAGGACTAACGTTTTATCGAGTGCATACAGTGTAAAAACGTTCAATAAATACCACTTTCAATATTCATCACTTAACACTAGGTTTTGATTGTTTTAAAAATATTAATTATCTTTAGTATAATTATTGCCAAAAATGGCAACAAAATTTGGCAGAACAAAAATGTATTGCTTCGAATAAATTTTTATTTACACGCTTAAATGTTAAATTTTTAATCCAAAATATATTTTTAGTCACTAAATTCTTTTTGCCTAAAATGAATTGTTTTTCACGTTTTAAACACCAATAAATTAAAATTTTACGTTTCAAGAGCTACGAAAATAAGATTACGTACCTATGAGGAGTATCGTATTTACAGGGTTGCAGTACAGAACTAGATAACCAACTTTTTATAGAAAATGAGTTTATTAAATAAAGAATTCTTAACTAATCAAATAAACATTATGGTAAAAGGAATGCACATCATATAATTCTGCCGTCCAAACTAAAAAGTTATGTAAGTGCTCTCTGAATTGAACGGAGATATTCAAGTAAAATCTTTTGCGCTAAGAACTTTTGCACATTTTAATAATTGCAAGTACCCCTTTTCGGTAAAACGCATGCGCTCTTTCTGGTTTTGCAACAAAAAAATGGAACCATTTCTACCAAAAAATGTACCTGTGGATTCTTCTGGAATCAAATCCCAGCTAGGGGGGCTTCCAAAAACCACGAGGCCCATTTTTGGACACTTTGACCCCCCCCCCCCCCTTAAAGAAACCTCGTGGTTTATGGAAGACTCCTAAGGAGTGTCCAAAGTCGTTTGCCGGGGGTTTCACTGTAAAGTTATCGAGCGTGAGGTCCTCGATACAACAAGAGAAATCCGCAACGCCATGCATGGCATGCCGAATTTAACCAATGACTTTACGTACACTTTTTTTCCGTTATAAGGCAGAATTGTTTGAATTTTTACAATTTTAACGTATTAGTAATTTTTTCAACCTTTTGGCATTATATCACAGAAAAATGAAGGATAAATGTTACCTTGATTCCGACGTAAAAATTACCTGAGACAAAAATTAACTTCACAGCATACATTTTACCCAAATAACGGTTAAAGTTTCTTTTATTTTTGCATGACAACAAATCGCGGTAAAATTTCAGCTATATCCACGTCTCACGACCGTGAGGTAGGTGGTTACAGTCTATGACGGAATCAATATGACGATCCGGCAAAAGTCTCGTGCACCCTGAGGACACGGAGCGACCCAAGGACGATTAATTTAACAGAATATTCCAGATACAATCGTCGCAACTCCTTTACAAGGTCTCTATACCTCTCTTGCTTTTCATTCTCCTTGGCTATTAAGTTTTTGTCAGCTGGTGCCGAAAAGTCGATTACGAATATGGTTCGCTTCTCGAAGTCAGGGAGAACTATGTCAGGCCTTGAGTGCGCAAGAGAAACAATTGTCGAGAATATAAAGTTTCAGTATACGCGGCACTTCTCATTCTCGACAATTGACTCTATTTCTTTAGGAGCGTTTAGCGGAGCGATATTAAGGTTAATGCCCTGAGAGTGACAGAGATGGTACTAAATCACTTTTAGTGCCGCATTGTGCCTTTGGATGTAGGTCATAACCGCATGAGTTGGACAACTAGATAGTATGTGCCCTAGATGCTCGTGGTATGCGTGGCACGCCCTGCAATTATCATCGGGAATGTCTTGGCTCAAAATGTGGCGACGGTATGTTAAGGTCGAAATGACACCATCCTGACATGCCAAAATGAAACCCTCCGTGCCCGACTTCAATCTGCGTGATTAAAGAAAAGCAAAAGTTAGCTCACACGTCATTGACTGATCCTCCACATTTCTGTGGAAGATTCTGTGCATCCTCCTATCGAGGAGCTGTTCCCGGAAGGTTTGCTCCTGTGCTTTCTGAATCCGGGCTTTCAGGAGTGAGTACTCGAGATAGATAAGATTTTATACATTCTCTCACTTTCGATGCTGAAGTTAAATTTGAGTTTTTCAGCAGCCTCCTCCGCTGCTTTGTACAGAAACGCTCTGTTGTCATATTCTTCATGCTGCCTGACCCTTTTACGAAGAGGATCTCTTTCATATGCGACTCTATGTGCTTAACCCAAAATAATCCTGTTGTGAAGACATTCAATATTCAATATTCCGCGACCACCTTCACGACGTGAGATGTAGAGTCGCGGAACAGAAGACTTAAGATGCTTGCTTAGGTTTATGTGCATAACCTTTCGTGTCCCGATATCAAGGGATCTGAGCTCGTTCTTTATCCTTGGAACTACTCCAAATGAATAGAGTACTACCGGGACGGCAAGCATGTTCGTTGCAGATACTTTGTTCCTCGCCGACAGTTCGGAAGACCAAATCTGCCGGATGAGCCCTTTTAATCTGCTTCGAAGGGTATCCTTTAGAGAAGTCACATCCTGAATGCGGCTATGTGGCACGCCCAGATACGTATAAGTCTCTCCAGCTCTCCAGTTAATTGAACTAGAATATAGTGTTAAATATGCCCTTGCTATAAATTATGGTTAAAAGTATCAGAAGTTTCTGGTTGATAATTTTACTGGTTAATGTTCTCAGAAATCTGGGCAAATGTAACCAGAGGTTCTGGTAAGGTTAACCAGAAATATTAACTAGACAGTTTTCTGGTAGCTTAAGTATACAAAGTTCTGGTCAACATAACCAGATATTCTGGTAAACTTAGCCAGAGATTCTGGTAAGCTCAACCAGATATTCTGGTAGACATCGATTTTCGACTATTGAATTTCGATATTCTACCACCTTCATGGAGTCTTCCGAACCCCCTCTCAAATTGCATGGACCACCTGTTGTATTTTTCCAAACATTATAATCTAACAAAAGTTTCCGGCAACAAAGTGCAGCAACTATGTTCCGCTTCACTAAAATTTCGTCTCTTTATAATCTATATGTCAATGTATGTATTATAAAATAGCGATAGATACAACACTCGTAGCAGAAGTAGCACATTGTTGATGCGTTCTGTCTCTGAAACTGTTCGTTAAGACTGTTTTGTTCGTGATGTTACATAATATGCATGCAGATCACTTGGTCAATACCAAAATTCTCGAGCATTTACTTTGTTTATTGTTTACAATATTAATATTTTCGAGAATATTTTTTAAAGACACGCAAAAAATCGCGATTTTTCAAGAATTGGACATTTACGCAAAAGCGTCAATTGACACATTCAGCAAAATGACATGATACAAAAGACATATTTCTCGAAATCGACATAAGATCGCGACACTTCTGTTACCAAAAATATCAACCAGAATAGTTATAACTAAAAAAAATCAACCAGAATTCATTAAATAGAATTTTCTAGTCCTATTAACCATAATTTTGGATTAAAATAACTAGACATTTTTTAACCAGACTCGTCTAGTAACTTTTACTAGAACTTTTTTTGAGTGTTCTATGATTAAAAAACTGAAAATGGCAACATTTTACTGTGTTCTTAGCTGAATTGAATAAAGGAAAAATGTTGTTTTGCCGAACTCTGCGTGAAAAGTATTAGTTGCACTAAAATGTGCTATCAAATATTTTGTTTAAATCTTTTCCTCTACACAGTGAACTTTCTTTGTATAAGAAAGTGTTAACACATGCCGTAAAATGCGGTTATTTGCACTGAAATTTCGGTATAAAAGTCCCTTTTCCAGCTCTCTCTATTCATATCGATAAAATGCGGTTATGCTTACCGAACTTTCGGCACGCGTACCCATGACCTTTTATGCATGCAACAAAAATGATACCGAATTCACGATCATTTTGATCTGCCGGAATGAATGATCGACGTTTTTAGAGTACTATAGCTCATATGCAAGTTTTATATGGTTTCTGATCGTGCATTGTACGTGCGTGTGTTTAGATGCAATTCCTAGGTTATGTCGTTATGACATCGTCGACAAGAATTGGCGGCCATTTTGTTAAGTCTGACAAATGAACCAAAAAATAAGATCAAATTGATCCGAATGGACAGATCATTATAATCAAGAAAGTCAAATGATCGTTGGAGCATAATGCTCAGCAACAAAATTGATCATTTTTTTATTGTCCCCATGGCGAACAGAATACCGGAGCGGCCACCCAGGAAAAAATAATCCATTGAAAAGACGACTGTTTGAATCGCGTAACTGTCATTTGCAGATTCAGAAAGTTAAAACTAAATCGGTTTACGACTATTTGAATCGGTCATTTTCTCAAGCAGCTTCGAATCTGCCATGTGCTGCAATGATTATTTCAAGTAAGGTCATATTAAATCGGTTTCCTTCTTTTTGAAGAAGACCGACTTTTTTTAGGTTAAGCTGCCATATTTCACACGATTTTTTTTAAATTTATAAATTATCGAAAGATTAAGAGAAATAATGCGCAAGTCTACTAGATTGCTTTTGCTATTTCAGTTTTAGGTGTTGTAAAGGCTTCTGCGGCATAAAAGATAGTCAAAACAATTATAACTACTAAAAGTCTTTAAAAAATCAAACGGCGGCAATTGGGAATTTCAGTGACAGATACGAAATTCAAAAGCCTTCGAAACCTATTCAACAGAAGTGAATGGATTTTTGTTTCCTGGGCAGTTCCGAATGAAACAATGGATGGACAAGAATGTTATTTTTTCGACGATACTTTAAACATCGCAAACCCAGGATCGAACCCGGGATTTAGATTGAGTGTCTGTCATGCCTCACTTAACTTTTCTATTCTTAGAGATTACAGACAGTTTAGAGAAATTAAAAATGATTAAAATATTAAGGAATTTAATTTTAATATTCTCCATTCGTTTAATTTCATAACGACGAGACGATAAGAAAAAGATAGAAGAAAATCGCTTAATCCCTTCAATTTCTGGATACACCTTTCTTCTCTCTTCTCCGACTCTAAGAAAAAAATATTTAAAAAAAGATCCTGCGCCTAGAATTAAAAATGGTTGAATCGGAAAAGTATGGAATTTCTATTTATTTTATTTTCAAGGTTGAAACTTGAAGGGTATGCAATTCGCAGCCTTTTCTTGAGCAATGAAGGCGCTGTTGGTCAGAATTAATGAAATATTTTGCTTCAAGATTCATATTTTGTGGCGGAGGAGCCAACTTTTTTGAGATTATACTATGTTAACATTTTACAAAAATTATTATTATATGAGCTATTTTTATAGATTTAAATTTTACTTCCCTGGAAGTTTATTTAATATTCCTTGACGATATTAAAAAATATTAAAAAATTATAGTTAGGCATATTCGATTTCAGAGTAAAAAATGAAGAGAAAAGTATTTCACCGTTTGCTTAAAAACTGTTCTTTAAATATTTTACGATCATTTGAAAACAAGCTGATGATTCTCAAAAAATGACAGAATTTTTTTCCATAATGCAGCATGTTCTTAATTACCGTAGGTGTTTAAAATTTTCGTCTTTTAATCGACGTAGAAACTGGCTTTCCTCTAAATAATTTAAGAAAAAAAATTAAAAATGGCCAAATGGTGGCAGTTGCTTCAGAATTCTTTAAATAGAATTTTCTCAAAATCTCTAAATTACAAATTTTTATTATTTTTTTTCAGTATTAATTTTATTCATTATCTTGTACTGATTATTCTTCTGTTTCTATTTTTAAAATATTAAAAATATTATTAAAATAGAAACTATTGCTATGAGTTTCAGTCAAATGATCGTTTAAAAATGCGAGTCGAAGAAATAAAAATTCTGCTTACATAGGTAAAACAAAAATCGTTTGAAAATTAATAACCTTGAAGTGCGGAAATAATTCAATATTTTATACTCGCGATAGTGAAATACTTAATCCCTTCCGTACTTCATGTGATTATTAGAATTAGATCTAGACTGGAGAGGACACGTCATACGATTTATTTCGCAATTGATTTTTTTCTAGTGCGTCCGTGAGTACTGTGTCTAAGTTTTTTTAACCAATCTTACGCAATCTTACGCAATCTTATATAATTATATTAGGAATAATAATTAATTATTAATTTTTATTATTGCTTAATAATTAATTTTATTTAAAATTTTTTATTTATAAATAATTATATATATTTCCCGAGGCTTACTACTCGCTGCTGCGTATCAAATTCGGGATTTTTGTTTGGCCCAATGGGCAGTTAATCCTCAATTTCTGTTTGCAAGTTGCAAATCTTTCATTTGTTTCTGCCACAACACTGTGTGTGGACTTTTGTATAGTATTCGGACACTATCGCGTCTAAAGTACTCTCCACCAAATACGTGCACGACGTATATAGGGTGTCTAAAAAGTCCAAGAACGGTTGGATAATTCCTCAGGTAAAATATTTTTCAAAAAAGTGAAGGTCATTCCTGAAGTAAAATTCAACGAGGAATTTAATGATGACCTTCATTTTGACCTTTAAGTTGACCTTCATGGCTTTTTGAAGGTCAACTTTGTTTTTTGTCAAGTGTAACGTTCAAGGTCAGTTAGAGATTATTTGAAATTAAAAGAGGTCAGTATAATTCCTGAAGTAAATTTCAACGAGGAACTCAATGGTGAGCTCTGTATTGATCTGGGTTACAGCGTTTTGAATATTGTAAAATCATAAGGAAATTTTTCATTAAAAGTTCCAGGTGTTCTGGTGAGAGTTCTGTTCCTTCCCAAAGCGTTATACGGTCCTATACCGTTTTTCGATACCTAAGTCAATACCTAAGGCGATACCATAAGTCCTATACTGTTTTTCCATACGAATATTACGAATCGAAACTAAATTTACGTATTACGAGTACATACTTACTATCTTTCGCTAAAAGATTATTATGGCGCAAGGTAAACTTTCGGAACGAGAGAGGGTATTTGTATTAATCATGCGTGGTTGGGCAGATCGAGTTCGATCTTTTGATCAAGTTCGTTTCTTTTTAATCGCACTTTTCGTAATGGAGATAGCACATGGACATAGCCCAAGCATTTGTTGAAAACCCACACCTTAGTTTACGTCGAGTTAGTGATGAGCGTGACGTTGCTCCTGAGACAGTGCGAAATATTTTAAAAAGCATTAATTTCCATCCTTACAAAGTTCATCTGGTACAAGAGCTTAATGAAGACGATCCTGATCGTCGGGTTGAATTTTGTGAAATTATGATGGACAGAATTGATAGAGATCCTCGTTTCTTCTACAAAACAGTATTTTCAGATAAGGCTACTTTCACATTAATGTTTGGGCCGGTATATTGAATGATACATTGATAGGCTCTTTCTTCATCGATGGTAATCTCAATGCCCGTGCATATGAAAAGCTTCTCGGAAACCAAATTGTACCAAGAATAAGGGAGATTACAGGTGATAATTATCAAAATATTTGGTTCCACCAGGACGGAACAGCGGCTCATTACGGTAGGGAGGTTCGAGCATATTTGGATACTCAGTTCCCTCAAAGGCAGATTGGAAGAAGGGGTGAAATCGAGTGGCCTGCTAGATCTTTTGATCTGACGCCTCTCTACTAATTTCTTGGGGGTTATTTAAAGAGCAAAGTATACTCAACGCAACCCCAAAGCTTAGACGAATTGCAGAATCAGATTCTGCAACAG
>JAAAKG020143374.1:0-11376 GCA_010014905.2 Druon quercuslanigerum
AAGGGAGTTTTTCATCTCCGGAGAGTCGTGGGACCGGTACCTCTAGAGAAAAAGGTTCTCTAAGTACTTAAGGCTGTGTTGCTCTTGGTGGTTCGGAACCCAACTTAAACTGTAGGTCCCCCTCCCACCACCAAGTAAGTGTGTGGGAGGTGTGTAAAGGATAAGGAAGAAGGTGCAAGAAAAATGTAAACCCTTAGGGTACACATTAGAAGCTTCCGTCCTGAATTATGTATTTCTACCGATACAAATTCCTCTTATGCAAGCCCGGTTTTTATTGTTAAAAGACCAAATGGCGAATCTCAAATGGTCGCTGATATCAAAAAACTGAATAGCCAGGCCGAATAGATAAACTTTCCATTACCAAATCTAGATGATTACACTTAGCCATGTAAAACAACGCGGACATAAAACTGCCTATAACACTTCAAAATATTTTAGGATTTTAAACGTATGACATTCTGTTTAATGAATGCCCTCTTATACTTCTCGAAACTAAGGTCGGGTGTTATTACGCCGCTTAAACTTTCTTGTGTTATTTTTCTTTACATGACATCTTATTTCCGGGTTAAGACTGGCTTGACCTTAAAAAAAATTAGCTTTTGTTCTAAATGCGCTGAGAAAATAGAAATAAACGTGACATTCATGTAAGTATATATTTCTTCGGAAAAAAGTCTCATACGTTGGATTCATGATGTTAATGCGATCATTGTCTATCCAATTTCCACAAACGTGCATGGTTTACGCCTACTATACGGTCTAGTAGGATGCCTAAGACGTTTTGTCTATTAATTTGCAAACATTCCTAATCCTCTTTATGCGTTGAAAAAAAAATGTTAGCTCACAATTGTTTGGCCCTTTTCTCGTTTGTGACTGCATTTAATTAACATTAGCTACAAAATAGTCACAGATTATTAAGTCCTTTTATACTTGAATAAACAAAAGACGAGAAACATCAAAATTGTGGAGAAACCTTCTGACAGATTTGGATAATGGACATCGAGCAATGAATATTATTTAGAAATGGAAGAGCGAACTCGCGGACTGTTTGCGATTATTAGCGCTCAAGACGAAACACTTCTCAGAATAAAACAACCAAAAGTAGTCATTTCAAACTCATACTTGGATTCGAAAATCGGTACGATGAACGAGAGCATCACAAGCAAACTGGTAAGAGCAAGATTAGATACAACGACCTCGTGATTTTACAAGAATTGTCTAGAAAAAATTTTTTAGATAAGAATACTCGTTAAAAAAACGTCACGATTAGAGACATATACTAAATGTCAGGTTTCCTGTTGGCGACGTAGGCGTAATGCAATATGCACTCACAAAGATTGGCAAGTATCACCTTTCGGGTGATACATACAGTGCAGTGGTTCTATGTATGAATGGCCTAGGGCATCGACATGCTTCCACCGCGCATGCCAGCTATTGGAAATTGTGGCTTCTGTCGTGTATGGAAGTTATTGAAATCGAATGTGAAATGAGCTCAGACGATGATGAATTCAAATCGCTGATCGACGAAATCCAATCTAGTGATCTAGATCAGGATCACGAATAGTAAAAGCACTTAACCTCTCTAGAAAATAAACCTCAATAAACTCTAAATTTATGTACTCCATTGGATACCTTTTCAGTCAATAATGAACCATAAGTAAAACGTTCAGAACCTCTGTTTGATATCAAATTGTAAAAAGAGTTGCGTTTTTAAGTTTAAAACAATTTTCTAATGAGGAGAAATAGGAAAAATTATTATGTGTAAAAAATAGCGATATAAAATTTAGTGAGACATGTAGCGTCAATTCATTATGTTTTGTATTGATGTGATAAAAGGTGAAGATGATGATTGAAGATGATTGAAGATGGACAAATAGAAAAAGTATGAAGGTCATTCTTGCAGTAACTTTCAACTACGAATTCAATGGTGACCTTGGTACTGACGTTGACGATGACCGTCAAGAAATAGAAACGACGGTCATCGACAACCTTCTTATTTGACCGCGTTAATCGAAAGAGCGGGAAATCTTGTGTTTAAAAATGTACTAAGGTAATACAGCTAATATAATATAATTTTAATATAGCTGTGATATAGCTCAGGTGAGCCCATGATTGTCACTTAATGGTATTTAAACTAAACAAAGTTTGGATAAATCTGAGAAGCGCAGCTTCTGGAAATAATTCATAACAACCATACTTACTTAGTTTAGTAAGGTTTATTTAGAAGTGACCTTAGACATTACCTTGCTCATGTTCTTCAAGGTCATTTCAAGATCGACTAAAGAAAATAGAAACCTCCTTATTGGACGTCGGCAGTCGAAAGATCGGGAAATTTTAAGTTTAAAAATTTACCCAGGTCATAAGTCATATCCCTCCCCCTCACTGCCTCTCCCTCCTATGACCCCTATCGCTAATTCTCTCTCCCTCTTACTCTGAAAAGATCATTAGTACGGTCACGTTGCAACTTTTATGTTATAAAATAGAATTAATTTCAGCCTTTTCTCAGGAACAACGACGTGGATATAGTAAATAATTTTTATTTTAAAGTGACTTATTATTATGATTTATTTTGCCTTTTTTGTTCCTTTGTAATGGCGGATAGAAAAAAAAATTCAAGTCGAAAAGTCCCAAGACATTTTTGGGTCCGGTGCGTATTTTGGGTACTACAGGGCATTGAAAATGCATGTAAGTGAACAGTTAGTTGCAAGTCTGCGTGCAACGCTGAAGAGCAATATCTTCCACAGCGGTAACGTCACCTTGTTTCGAGCAATCAAAACAAAAAACAAAAAAACAATTGGAATGTATTTGCCTGTTTAAATCGGATGGGCTCGAGTTCGATCGAACCGTAAAATAACTTTGGAACAAAATTACTTTTTATATTTAAACATGTTCGAGATAAAAGAATGGGTTACCGAATTTTGGTGCATGGAACATATGGACATCTAGGCCAGGTTCACAGAAATTTGGTGAGCGTAGCGTAAATAATTTCAGTGAGCCCAGCGAATTCGCATATTATTGCTAAAAATCAATGATTTTCCAAAATAATAACCCTGATTTATGTAAAATTCAATCAAATGTATTGAGTTCTCTCAATTCTCCTACAAGCATGGAATTCTCTTCTTGTGAAGAAGGACTTACAGGTTTTTTGAATTCTAAAGAATTCTGTACAAATCTTTGAATTCAGCTGAAACCTTTAAGATCTTTTTAGAATTCCCTTAAAATCTTAAGAATTCACGTTTAATTGTTGTAAATCCCTTCAAGCCTTTTGAATTCTGCAGAATTAAGAAAAAACGAGGGCGTCCTTGTTCTGTAGTAGTTCACCGTCGACCAAAGTTGATTTATTTGGAAATACTTAAAAAGAATTTCATGTTTTCAAAAGAATTCAAAAATTTAAATTCAAAGATCTTTAAAGGAATTTAAAAGATTATACGCGAAGGAATCTACAATAAGTCAACCTGAATTCTAATGATTTTTAAATTTAAATTGAATTTAAATACTTCTACAGAATTATGCACAAGTCAAGAAAAACGTGTGCATCATAATCTAGTAGCTGTTTATTCGTCAACCAAAGTTGTTAAATTTCAAAATAGTTGAAAAAGTTTTATGTTTTCAGAAGAATTTAGAAATTGAAAAGTAAATCAAGTTACATCCTAAGTATTTCAAGAGAATTTCTAAAAATCTTAAGGGAATTCAAAAGTTTGCACGTGAAATTCAGGAAATCGAGCGAATTCTGCAGAATTCAAAAGGCTTGAAGGGATTTACAACAATTATACGTGAATTCTAAAGATTTTAAGGAAATTCTAAAAATTTTCTAAAAGTTTAAACTGAATTCAAAGACTTCTACAGAATTCTTCAGAATTCAAAAAACGTGTAAATCCTTATTCACGAGTAGTTAAACCGATGACCAAAGGTGATGACTTTGGAAATATTTGAAGAGAATTCCATTCTTTCAGAAGAATTTAGAGAACTCAATACATTCGATTGAATTTTACACGAATCAGGGTTAATAGTTTGGAAGGTCATTGACTATTTTCAATAATATGCGAATTACCTGGGCTCACTGAAATTATTTGCGCTACGCTCACCAAATTTCGGTGAACCTGGCCTACATTTCCATTTTTCCATGCACCGAAATTCGGAGAGCCATTGTTTTATCTCGAAAATGTTTAAATATAAAAATAATTTCCGTTTCAAAGTTATTTTACGGTTCGATCCAACTGGAGTCCACCCGATTTAAACAGGCAAATACATTCCTTATCGCATTTGTTTTTTTTTCTTTTTGAATGCTCGAAGCAAGGTGAAGTTACCGCTGTGGGAGATATTACTCTTCGGGTTCGCACGCACACTTGCAACTAACTGTTCACCTATATGCATTTTCAATGCCCTGTAGTACCCAAAATACGCTCCGGACCCAAAAATGTCTTGGGACTTTTCGACTTGAATTCTTTTTTTCTATACGCCATTATTTGTCGGCAGATATTTGACCCTACCCATCAATTAAAAAAATCATCCTAAGCATCAAACCTTCCATTCAAAATTAGTTAATAGGTAAAAAATCCTATGGGAACCTCGAATTAACATCGAGGGACAGGCAAATTGATATCTGTTTTAAAATTACCTATATAGTAAGAAACTACAACCATACCTAAATAATTGTTGTATTTTTAGTAGATAAAGTATGTAAATGTCTCTTTTTTCTAAGTATGTTTCATTGCACTTTTGCCTCCACCTTTACTATTAGTCTTTGAAGCATACTTTGATTAATAAAATATGCTTTAATATGTTCTTTAACTATCTTAAAATCTTTCAGTATTTTAAATTATATTTTCTACGGTGACCATTAGGGTGGTCCGGAAAAATAGCAGATTTCGAATTTCCGAAATGTTTATGCACCAATGCATTCTTATGGCTATAATAATTAACATAATTTTTTTACAGAATTGTCGTTTATATTAAGAGGTGGCGCAAAGCTGACAAACTGTCTTAGTTTTACATCGGAAACCAAGCTCCTCTTTCCCCGTTAGCTTTTTTATGCTAGTGTTAATCCCACCCTTCAATAGCATTGTGGTATGAAGCCTTTACAACATTTACGGGTGTATTAAGCTTCTGCCTGGGATTAGCATGATTAGCAATTGAGGGTATAGGTATCGCTTTTATTTTTATGATGGCTCTATTTATGATGAATTAACCTTTGATTAGTATTAACGAAAAAAAATTAATTAATAATAATTGTGTTCTTTTCTGGAAAATTATTTTCAGTATGTCATAAAACAGTTTGCGAAAGGACATCAATGAGCTTCTAAATTACGCATTAATACAATACAGTCCAAGCCCGATTAGCGGTCCATTCTAGGATCGACTGATCGCTCATAAATTGGACCAATACTCTTTGGTCCGGACCCGAAGCAACTATGTACTTCGGGCTGGAACCAGAATACACTGGTCTTTATGTGAAGCGTTCTAACCATATTGCTTTAAGTCCGAAATAACTTTCTTATTCTGATTTTTCTTCATACTGAATTTAATGTAACGTATACATTTATTGAAGGTACTCAGCGGATCATGTTCAATGCCTGATAAGATATTTTTCAGTTCTCACTGAAACAATAATACATTTATAAAATTTAAAAAATGGAGGAAATCGGGTACTTTATCATTTTGAATTTTGAAATAAAAAGGTATGCAACATAGATAATTGATTAAATGTCTCACTCCATTGATATAAAAAAAATGTATAAAAAAACATTACTGGTCTAACTTGGTCTTACTGGTCTGGATTACTTGGACTTGATTACTTGAACTTGTTATAAACAAATTAGTAAACAATATTTGTATCTTTTCCACTTACGATTATGAAGTACTTTCGCTCTTTGAGTTTCAAGAATACGGAGATAAAAAATGTTTTATTGTAATTAGAAGAAGCTAAGCATGATTTATTAATTTTTTATAAAAATTTATTAAACGAATTCCTAATTAGGCTAATTTTCTACTGAAAATTGCTTCTTTTCCAACAGAAGCAAATGCTAATGGTCTTCTACTATAATACTTTGCTATAGGGCAGAAATTATGTATTATTGAAACAAATTGAATAAACAAATGCATCATTCGGCCATATTTCCGTGGATACGTGTCATTTATTTAGCAAAATCAATATAAATATATGCCCAGTGGTGTTTTACTTTGGATCCTGATTGGATTCTTGTCTGTTCAGTGTCAACCAAAGTTCTGGCGAGTTTAGTCATTCAAATTACTGAATCAATTTAAATCAAGTATGCTATTCGAGACCATTTAGTATTTTTGTAATTTTAATTTTAAGTCAGCATTTCTCTTGCTTTCGGCTTTTTTTGAGTAATTTTTCGGAGTCGATCGTCTTCTAGTGTTGTGGAAAGTGACGAGTCAGATGACATATGACTTCCGGTTGCGTCGGAGGCTACATCGATCGAATCGGGGACACATATTCTGGATCTCTTCGAGAAGGCGTTTAGAAGCGTATCTGCTACTTTTTTTGATCCACTTCAACCGGACCGGACGTGATTCCTTCGCTGCCCCACGCCAGTCCGTGATTAATTGAGCAACATTACAAACGTCTCGAGACAGGCTCTCAGGTATGGCAGCCATAGTGATTATGAATTGTTTGCAACATTGTGAACGACAGGCTCTTAGGCATGCCAAACTTACCGACTGTGTGATTGTTCTCAACATTGAAAACGTCTCAAAACAGGCTCTTAGGCATGGCAACCATAGTGCTGATGGATTGTTTTCATCATTGCGAACGCCCTAAGAGAAGTCCTGAGGGATGAGAAACTTACATACTCACCGTGTGATTGTTCGCAATATTGCGAACGCCTCGAGATAGGTTCTCCGGCATGAGAACCATAGTGCGGAGGGTTGTTTTGCAACATTGCGAACCCCTCGAGACAGGCTCTCAGGCATGACAAATTTACTGAGAGCGTGCTTCTTCGCAACATTGCGAACGCCTCCAGATAGGCTTTTAGGCATGGTAAACCTATTTACTGACCGTGTAATTATTTGCAACGTTGCAAACGCTTTGAGAAGAGCTTTTAAGCATGAAAGGTTATTTAATTTTTCTTAAACCTTGATTCTAAGTGTCTTGAATCTAACAAGTTAACTTCGCATTTGTTTTCCCGGGTTTCCCTCTTTTTTGCCATCTTATTTTCTGTTTTTCAATGTTTTCAAGGCGAAGCCCATTACTGAGGATCTATCTCGCCATTAAGATCTCGGTTCTTATCTATATCTGTCAATCTATCTTGTGCTACTTATTTCCAAAACCACAAAATCGCTCATTATCAAGAGTCGCATAAGATGATACTTTTGATAGGTGTCAAACTACAATTCGACTACTTTATGTTTTCATTATCTTCGGATGGGACAGTGAAGTCATAACTGCCCTCGAAGGCTCGTTGTCTATATACAGCTAAAAACAACGCAGTATAGCAAAAACACCACTAACTAACATAGTAAAAAACATCTCCGACCATCCTCTCAGCCATGAAATGATTTCAGTCTTATCTAAAGGACACAATTATGCAGTAACTCCCTCCAATATCTCGAAAGAGGAAATCATCAGTAATTTGGAATCCACAATTTATACCCTTCCACCTGAAAAAGCGAATGACATACCAATTCCCTCCTCAAACTTAACAAAACAGGAAAAAATGGCAATTAAAGAACTCAATCGGAATAAAGAAATTATAATATTAACCGCAGATAAAGGCAACACAACAGTAAGAATGAATAAAGAAAACTATAATAACAAAATCTTGGACCTTCTAACTGACGATACATACAACAAACTCAAAAAGAACCCCACAAAAACAATAGTCAGCAAAATAAAAACACTTCTAAAAAACACTAAATGTGACAGAGAAACAATATCTAAATCAATACCTGCTAATCTCACCTCTCCAAGACTTTACGGACTCCCATAAATGCACAAAAGAAACCTTTCCACTCAGCCAGATCGTCAGCGCAATAAACTCACCTACTTACAAGCAAGCACGATTCCTCGCCAATAAACTGAATCCTTTCACAGGAAACTGTTACTCGCGTCCAAAACTCTTTTGACTTTATCAAAAAGATACAACAGATTTGTATTCAACCCCAAGACATTATAGTGAGTGTCGACATAACATCTCTCTCACTGTCTGAATAATACTTACTTCTCTTTCAACAACCAATTCTATGAACAAACCTCAGGAGCAGCAATGGGATCTTCAATCTCACCTGTAATAGCCAAAATCATTATGGAACATCTAGAAACCAAAAATCTTCAATTAATTCAAGCTTAAACCGGAACTTTGGTTCCGTTACGTGGACGACACTTTTGTCATCTGGCAACATGCACAAAATGAACTAAATAAGTTTTTCGATTTTATCAATCAAATACATCCTAATATCCAATTCACCATGGAAATTGAACAAAACGGAAAATTGCATTTCTTGGAGTACTAGTTAAAAAAAAATCAGATAATACGTTCGGACATAAATTTTACAGAAAACCCAGCCATACAAACAGATACCTACATGCCTCCTCTCACCATTACCCATCTCAAAAACAATCGGTCACCAACTCTCTTGTATACAGAGCTGTCTCCATAACAGATAAAGGTAATTTACAAAAGGAATTACAAAACGTTAAACAAATCCTTATACTGAACGATTATACAATCAAACAAATTGATAATGCAATAAGACAATGCACCCAAGAAAACAATTCAAAACAACCAAATAAAGAAAGAGAGAGAAAAAAGACCACCCTCCTGCCCTACATCTAAGGTGTCTCAGAACAAATAGGAAGAATTCTCAAAAACACAACATCCAAATCATATTTATACCACCTGCGAAAATAGGACAACTTCTAAACAATCCTAAAGACAAAAAGGTACCTCTCAGTGATCCAGGAGTATATAAAATCCCTTGCTCTTGTGGCAAAGTGAGCCAAAGTTTGAAGGAACATGAGAGTAAAGTCAGAATAAAACTTTTCCCGCAATCAGCACTAGCTGAACATCATATCGAAACAGAACATAATATTTTATTTTATAAAAAAACCGTCATCGCAAAAACAAACAATATTTTTCCAAGAAAACATAGAGAAGCAATCGAAATCTTAAAGCGCCCTATTAACATCAATAGGGACAACGCTTATAATACCAATTCGTCCTCCCGGCTTTTTTATAATAAGACTTGATTGGCCAATCAGATGCATCCTGTCTTCATGGTGGGTCTCTCTAGCCAATCACAAGAATCGTAGAGAGTATACAGAAGAATAACATAACCTGATACCTCAGTTTCAGTTCAGCCCTGAAGAAGTGACCTGCAATGTTCAAAAAACGTCGGCAAAATTCGTAGTTTTGTACACGTTTGAAACCCGAAATATCTAAAGGTTAAAGTATTACCTCCACGCTTGAAACTCAAAATGGCAATTTCTTTCCTTTAGACAGAAAAACGTTTATACTCGTAGCTTCTAAACCTGAATCGACAACATGGCTGGTCTTAGATGAATGTATACGTATCGTAGCCGTTTAGGGAAAATTAGCTTTTTGCTGGATTTTTAGGTATTTGTCTAAACGTCTGCCGGTAGACGCATTTTTTTTGTGTATTTCTTGAGACATTACGTATTATTTCTTGCACAAATTGCAATTTTTTAATTCACATAGAATGTGCTGAACCCCATAGTGAAACAGATGAAATTTGTATATGCTTCTTGAGAATCAGATGCAAGCGTTTACAGTGTGCTTTAAACTACTGTTTTGAGGGCAAAAACATTGAACCATATAAAATGGTCACTTTTGGCAAACAAAATTGTATTCCTTTAATATTGGCGATCCCATTACATTGTCTGTCCCGAAGTTGACCGAAGGCCTTTAGGGTTTAATAATGTTTTAAATGTTATAACGCGATCTAAGATGCACTTTACAGCCACTGTCAAGAAAAATGGCTTCAGATATTTAAAAACACTCCGTATGGATTGCATTAAAAAATCTTTCAACAGCCCATGTAGACCACCAGTAATGTTCTTGAATAACAAGCAGAAGATTGCGAGTTCTAATCTCGCCGCGTAATTTTTTTTGTCTAGTTTGCTTTTTAATTGATTCTTATTTATTTGAAGGCACATTTATTACTGACATTTTCATTTTTTATCATATCTGGTTTGCAAAATGTTACTTATCATGCAGATTATTTAGTTTGTTATAGCCTTTAGTTCTTACATTACTAAACAAAAATAGTAATGTGGAATTTAAAAAAATGTAGAATAGGCGATAGTTTATACAAATTGAGAAAAGGACGTTTTTTTGTTAAACAAACGTATTGCATATTATTTTATTTGTAAAGTATTAATTGATTCATTAAGTAAATTTAATGAATAGGCTTTTCAATAAATAAAAAGCAATTTAAAAAATATACAACAATTGAGGGAGCTAAACTTGTACTATCGTTAAGATCGTTACCAATGACATACGAGGGTTACTAGAAGATGTTCTCTTACAATTTATATTAATTGCTTGACACTTTTAAAAGACTTTTTTCTTGCATCTTGCTAATAAGCAGATTTTGCTACTAGGACAAATAAGTCTCCTAGTATTACCCTCTCATTGAGCAAATACGAAACGCAAGTAAAAAGAAACACGTTTGGCCCTTCCTATTTGTCGGTTTAAGACAGGCTGCTGGTAAAAAATCTGTAAGTGGTGGTCAGGGGTACAAAAAAGTGATTGCAAGGCAGGGAAACACAATGTCAAACAAAAATGCGTACATGCTTTAAAGAAGGAATTATGTACAATTCTCGGTGTCATTCAGATTCTCGCCGGGTCTGTCTAAAAGCTCACGACATACATAATGCATATATGAACAATATTTGAAATCGACTTTGCTCATTAATAATCATATTTGTTTCAGAAGTTGGGGTTGTACTACGATGGCAATTTTGGAACATATTATTACTATGATGTGGATAGCAAATCTTATAAATTTCACAGTCAGTCACATGCTGAAACAACCAACGTCCAACAGAAAGCAATAAGTTGGGAAACAAAACGAAAATTGCCAAAGGTAATGTATGATGTATGAATCTAGATGAATCTAGATAATATATATGTATTTATCTATCTATCTTCGATGTTCCGAGCGGTTTCGACCTGTGTGAGTGGAATATGAGAGGTGTAAGAGCAAATTTAGATCTTCTGGTCTAGTGGATTTAGATTACTACACGGGAAAAAATTTGGTAGCACTGCTGCACTGACAGTAGTGACGTTGCGCGACCATGCGAAAGCGCAACTGCGACACTTCTTTTAGGTTAACTGTTGCATATTTTTGGAGAGTAACTGCTCTCCTATGTTGCGGGGCAGTTGCTGTCCCTCAAGA
>JAAAKG020143375.1:0-11376 GCA_010014905.2 Druon quercuslanigerum
TGTCCTATAGTTAAACATAAAATATGTTAATCCTGAACATCTAGATTTTACGTTTGAACATCCATTTTTCTCCGTGTGCATATTTATTTTTAAAGTAGTTTTTCTGTTATTGGGGTTGTTGTCGAAAAATTGTGCCGGCGGTTATGTCAGAGCCCGAAATCAGCCCTCAATTTTTATTAAATAAAATACTTTATGTAACACATATTTCTATCATGATACTGCTAGCTTTACGTAAATTTAGCAGTACGATGCATTTTTTTTAAAATACAGAGCCCAATTTTGACTTTTGGGTATTAAATGAGCCCTGAATGCGCCTTCAATTATGGCATAGGACATAAGTTGTTTAGACAAAGTGGTACTTCCACGTTTACCCACTTTCGATATTATTCAAGGTGTTAAGCAAGTATGTGTTACGTCCTCATGCCTATATTTATTATATTTATGATGCAATGTCGAAGAATGGCCCTCTTCAACGAAGAAGCTGTGGATCACGGGACAGTGAGGGTATGTGGGTTAGAGTTTACAGATAATAAAGTTGTTGTGGTAGAGTTGAACTAAGGTTTGCAAAGAATGTTGAGCAAACTGAATACAAGCATGAAGAACATGGGCCTCAGAATTATCGTGAGAAGAACAAACATTATGGTGTTTGAAGAAGAGAGTAAGAAAAAATATGCAAAATTGTCCTGAATGCTGAGAGAATAGAAGAAGTTGATAAGTACACTCGGACTCTAAAGATACGAGTTTCAAAGTTACGATCGATCCTCAGACACGAGCGTCCTGACTCCAAAGGAGCGAGCGAAATTTTTTCTAATGTTGCAATCGAGCCCAGATAATCTGTTACCTCGCTCGACTTCACTCGGCTCCCAAACGGTTTTTTGATATGCCCTACTTGGTGAATCTTTTATTTTGATCATTTCGGATCATTCGTTATCTACTTATTTTAAATTTTGAGGTTTCAGATATCAAATATTGGAAGAAAAATAAAAAATAAACAGAGAAACCCGCATATAATTGCATTTAGCATAAGCAGAATAAAAGAAAAGAAGTTACATGACAAGTGTCAAATGTACTCGACATCGCTTGGTTTCAGGTAATACTCTCGTGGAAACGAGACCAGCCGAGAGGATAATTTTGAAAATTGAACGAGACTTTTCTCGCAGCCCCATGCATCGCCCCCACTATTTTGTTCCCTCACGATCCGGAGGAGAAATGGCGGTGAAACTAATCCAACAGATGGCGCCACAAAAATTTGGTCTGACGTTTCTGTTAATGAACATTGTAAAGTTTACAATAATAATTCAACAACGATTAGTTTGCGAGAAAGTCACATAAATTATTTTGAAAAAAATGTAGCCTAGTGCATTTTTTAATTTTTGTAAAAGTTGTCTTGTTCTTATTATAAGTGCGGTAAGAATGGGACGTAAATGTGTAGCTCCCGGATGAAAGTTAGGTTATGACAACAACGAATAGAAATTCCACATGTTCTTTGTACTAAAAAATCCAGCAATAATTTAGCTGTTGCAAAAAGCCATTTTAAGGGATGACATTGTTTTAAACCATAAGGATGCAGTGTGTGAAAATCATTTTTTGGAATTTTACATCATTTGGGGGTCTGAGGTCATAGAGGACCTGATGGAAAACGTCATGAGTACGGTACGTTTGTTTATAGAGTTTAATAGTTTATAGTCTTTTCATTTTAGATATGAGGTTTTAATAATATAATTAACTATGCAATTAAAAATCTCCTTTAAGTTTAAACATGACGTTGAAGACGTCACAAGAAACACTGTATTTTCATTTCCTTGTGATCAATATACTTCGGAACTGATTGCCATTGTGATTCAACAAGATAGGTTGAAAGCAGCGAGAAAAAAGCTTGCACGATTAAGCAACAAATGAGTTATTGAAGTGTTTAAATGTATATATGATGTTCGGTCTAATTTAAATAAATACATACATTATATTAAATAATATTAAATCCATTTTCTCATTTATCAGTCTTGTCATTGACTTTTTACCACATTATACCCTCAAACATTTTAATTACAATAGAATTACCATTACTTTTCAAAAATATTTCCTTCAAAACTTGGAATTGTTAAGATTTTAAAGGTACAAAGATTCTTTACTATGCAATTCAAGATGCCCTTTTACATACTCTAATTATTATTATATTTATATTGGATATAAGTGATATATTTTTTATTAATTCTTCTGATCATGTATATGTTTTACAAATTTGTGTCATTGGGGTCTTAAATATTACTTTTTTCATTAGCTACATTAATAATTTTAGCAATACATAATTTTTGTTACTAGAAAAAATAATAAAATCAATAATAACAGCAAAATAAATCATAGAAATATGAAGTTCGAACTGCTTTCAAAATGTATCTCAAAATTAAATTTTATTCATATTAAAATACATATTTTCATAACTGTTTCTTTTTTTAAACAACTAGTAATAGTCACTCTTAGTTTGTCATATTTTTTCTGTTTATTTGCAAACAGCATCAAGTTTTTAATTATTTTTGCTTTTGCTCAATGCAAAAGTCAGACCAACTTTTTGTGGCGCCATCAGTTGGATTCGTTTGACCAAAATTTACCCTCCGGATCGTAAGACAACTACTACCACATACACATACACGGTCGAGACAAGAGGTTGTTTTCTCGTCAAATATCGCTTGAATGGCACAATCATTTTTTCCCTTCTACCGATTTTGTTGAAACTTCATTAATTGGCACTGGTGGCTCATAAAAGGTTCAAGTATAGGTCGATCGATGCGTCTCGAAGATGCGAACAAATAGACTAGATATCGCATGGTTGTACTTTGAATCTCAACTAAGTTTTACGCATACAAACAGAATAAACCTTTTCTTCTAAACTTCATTTATCGGTGCTAGTGCGTCATAAAAGGTTTAAAAATAAGTAGATCAATTCTTCTCGAAGACAAAAACAAATACACAGGATATCCTATTGCTGTATTTTAAATGTCAAAAAAAGTTTTCCTCATATAAACAAGGTAATTTTTTTTTAAATCTCTAGACTAAAAAAAGCTACTTCTAAATGGTCGATCTAGCTCAAAATCCTATCAGGCCTTGATATCAGTCTGATCTACAATTCTCACAAATTTAATGCTCATAGCTCTTGGAGTTTTCGAGACATGGTGAACATAAAAAAGTTACGCACAAACACATATAGAATTATTGTTGAAAACTGTATTTTAGAGCTCCTGGGTTTGAATTATAACGAAATATGCCAAAAAGTAGTTTGAAAATTTAGTTAATTACAAACCTCCCTCTATGAGGAAGCAATACCAAAAGAATGTTTTCGATCCATTAGAGGAGGTTCACGTTTCCAAACTTGTATGTGTCCTTACTTTACTTACAGAGTATCAATATTATCATTAAATCTACGAAAACAATATTTGTACAGGCAACGAAGAATCTATTTTTATACTATTCTGACTGGCAGTTTGTGAATCATTCTCTTATATATATGCTGTTAAGCACTTTTATTTTTATGTTGCGTTCAGTTATCAGGGCGGCTGCTGGGTACAAGAATTCAATATTTCTTGACGAAACATGAAGTGTGCACTGCACATGACCTAATGTGTAACCTAATAAATTCTTATTAGCAAGTTTCTTCCTAAGTTATAGGGCAACCAGATGATTTGTTTCTGTAAACTTTATTATGAATTCTTATTCAAATTAACCCGTGGAAGGCACACTCCTTTCACGCACCCTCTATAGGCACACTGGTGCGAATTGGCTTTTTTGCAATGTTAATACTAAATATTTAAAATATTGAACATATAATGAACATATAAAATGGGGGGGTGGGGGGTACGAAACTCGTCGATTGTTTTTGCCGCTAAACTGTAAAAATAATTGACAGCAGGTGACGTTTCGTATCCCAAGTCCGAGTGAAACTATACCTTGTGAAGTGGTACCATTCACAATTCCAAGACTAATTTTTGTTGCAGGTATATCGTACCCTAAAATAAGCGTTAGTTTTAAACTTTTTTTTTACACTAAAAATTTTTCTAGTGCGATTTGTGCACCAGTGTGCCTTCTACGGGTTAAAAAAGATAAATCATTAATAAAAACGACTTCAAGGTAAACGTCCCAGCATAATCATGAAACTTGGGGTTAATTTAAATATATCGTAGCCACTTCATGTAATTAGACATTTCATGAAACGACTATCGTGCTGTCCACAGCATAGTGTAATAAATTTAATGAATATATTTGAAGGTTATCGTCACTCAAACCTAGGGTTTCGTTCTTAAAATTTTATTATTTTGTTTAACATCAAGGGACTATTTGTTGAAAGTAAGAGTAAGGGGCCATGCATAAATCAGGTAAGAGTTTTTTTTTTAGAAATTTTGAATTATCTACCCAACTCTGTTAGGATGTGAAAGAAAAGACCTTGGACACTAATGGACCTGAGTGGAGAGCTTTACATATAATGACTATGTAAAGCTTTAGTGTTATGAAACGAACTTGTTGTTTGAATAAACAAAAAGGGAATTCTAGACGAATCTAACAAGTGCACCAAATAGTTAAATTTTCAACAAAATAATTATATTTTAGCCAAGTAGTAGATTTTTTAACAAAAATATATGAATTCTGAACAAAAAATATAACAGGAGACTTTTCAATTAAAAAAATTAACCATCAGCCAGAAATCGTTGAATTTGAACTGATAATTTCACAGAAAAAAAAACAGAAGTGAATTTTTCTCGCAGGTAATTTTCAAGTAGATAAAGTTGAATTTTTTCGCATGGAAAAAAACAAGATTCAGTAAAATTGACATGGTAACCATTTATTGTGTGGTGCGTGAATCTTTACACGCACGCGAAGGTAATTTTTGTTGCAGGTAAAGATTACTTTGAAATCGCTGTAAAGCTTACATTTTGTTTTTTTCCTGGCTATCTTGACATTTCAAACATTGGCATTACATACAAACGAAATATGAAATTATTAGAATTTCTTTCTTTCTTAAAATCGATTCTGATTCTGAAATATCGCTGGCAATAGTCTATAAAATCTGGACATAGTACGTTGTATAGTACGACCGCCTATGCTCATTTTTAATACAAAATTAATATCTAAAATGATAAAAACAAAACAAGAATATAGACCGGACTAGTTGCTCGTTATATCCGCGATTTCGCTGTAAGCATGAACGTTATATCGAGGTTCTATTATATATATAATTAAACTATTTGTCATAATGACAACCGCAGGATTTCGCCGGGATCGGGTGCTAATCTGAAAATTTGTAGCCGATCCCAGCGAAATCGCGGTAAAATTTCAGCCATAACCACGTCTCACTACCGTGAGATAGGCGGTTACAGACTGTGACGGAATCAATATGACGATCCGGCAAAAGTCTCGTGCACCTTGAGGATTCAAAGCGACCCAAGGATGACCGCCTTCTGCATTTTCTCCGGAAATGTTTTAGCATATTGTTCACATGCAGATATGCTTTTTAGGCTATTAACCAGTGAAAGCTTACCACCTTTAAGAGCGCCAATGATAAGGACGATTAATTTAACAGAATATTCCGGGTACAATCGTCGCAACTCTCTTACAAGGTCTCTATGCCTCTCTTTCTTTTCATTCTCCTTGGCTATGATGTTTTTGTCAGCTAGTGCCGAAAATTCGATAACGAACATGGTGCGCTTCTCGAAGTCAAGGAGAACTATGTCAGGCCTTGAGTGTGTAACAGAAACAATTGTCGAGAATATAAAGTTTCAATATATTCGGCACTTCTCATTCTCGACAATTGACTCAATTTCCCAAGAAGCGCTTAGCGGAGCGATATTAAGGTTAATCCCATAAGAGTGACAGAGATGGTAATAAAGCACTCTTAGTGCCGCATTATGCCTTTGGATGTAGGACGTTCCCGCATCAGTCGGACAACTATGGTAGATAGTATTTGTCCTAGATGCTCAGGATGTGCATGGCACGCCCTGCAGCTATCATCGGGAATATCTTAGCTCAAAATGTGGCGACGGTATGTTAAAGTAGAAATGACACCATCGTCACATGCCAAAATGAAACCCTCCGTGCCCGACTTCAATCATTTGCTAAATAATTTCTAGAAATATCAAAAGTAGTGTGGCGAGTCATTAAAAATCAATATACGTTTGCTTTAAACATAAGTTATATGATTATCTCAAGGTGTAATAATAAACGCGAATGAACTTTATATAAGATGCTGATTTTGCTGTTATATGTATGTAGCAGTGGAATATTTATCAATCAATGTGGAAAAATTTTCGAGTCACCAGCTATACTTATATTTGGAAACAATGAAGATCCTTTATATTCTTGTCATGGTCTACATTCTTAATGCTATTGGTAAAAATAAAATAACTTAATATTTTTCTTAAAAAATATTTTTTAGCGTTTCGGAGCCCTTGCAGAAACCTTTACGTGAAATAAACAATCAAATCAGTTACGACACACTACGAGACATTATATTGGGGGTACTCTTTTTTTTAAATTGAGCCTGGCTGATTTGCTGATTGCGGCATTTCACACATTTTGAAAAAAGAACAGCCTGACGATAAAATGTACGCTTCTAATTGCTGACTTCATTGTGTATTTCCATATAGTTTTGGTCAGTTGTCCGTCCGTCGTAATTTTTCCCCGCAAATTGTGGGTGAGCAAGTGAGGGGAGGGAAAGTAGTGAAGTGAAGGGTATTACGGTGAGGGGCAGTAGAGGGGTGAGGGTGAGACGAAGTAAAGAGAGAAGTAGAGGAAGTGAATGGAGGGGATTTATGGGATTAAAAGGGAAGTACAGCAAGTAAGTGGAAGTAGGGTGAGTATGAGAGGAAAATTATAAGCGGGAGAGAAATGCCTAATTAATTATAGTTCTAGTAGGCTACAAAACCATAATATTCTTAATGATTTAGTAAAACTATATTATAGGTATATTAATAAATGAACATTCATTCATTCATATTTCTACTTGCAGAATTAATTTCATAAGGTGACGATAGTCCTCTTTATCCTGGCGCACCTCAGATCTTCATAACTCTTACTTCTGTCGGAGATTCTACTTCCGTAGAAGATTCTACGGATTTTGATGATTCTGCTTCTCTCGGACATACTACTTCTTTAAGTTCATCCAGGACATTATCTTTTTGTAGTTAGACTTCTGAATAGAAATCAAGTTTCGGTAACGTATACTAGAGAGTAGAGAAAATTGAATTATAAGATTCTTAGGATTAAAATAATTTCCATCTCTAGAGATCAATAGTTGAACGAGTGGTCTAGCACTACTGAATTTTCCGTAAGAATTACCCCTTTCCAGCTAGTGCAGGGCGAGATTTATGGAAAATTCCGTCATACAAGTTAGTGCCGTATTTGAAACCATCCTTTATGCACGTAGTATGCATGTAAATCTAAAAATTGTATTCTTTGATTCTTGTAAATGATATCTTCAAAAATAAAACTAAGAATCATCAAATAAAAATCTATTCCCAATAGCCCACTATTAATTTATTTGCACCTCTCATCACAAGTTGCGTACGCACGAGCATTTAAGATGGCCTATTTTAATATTGAGAAGCAAACAATTCCCAAAAATACGGTCTGGCGGGGTAAGATTAATCCAGCTTATATCAGCATACCCTGGAATACTTCTTTATAGAGCATTACCCTGAATTACAGAAATTTATGCTGGATTAGTTCACCTAAACTCACGCACATTTTTAACCAAAAATGAATACTTTTTAATAAAATTGTTGAATTTTCAACCAAATAGATAGAATTTCAACCAAACAATTAAATTCTCAAACAAAAATATTAACTTTTTACCGGAAAAGATAATTTTGCAACAAAATACCGAGTCCAACCAAAGAGGTTTTTTAAAAGTAAAATGATAAATATTCAACTAGAATAGTTAAATTTTTAGTTAAAAGTGAAGTTAATTTTTAACCGTTGATTCTAAAAAAATTCTTCAATTTTCAGCAAAGTGGATTAGTTTTAAACCAAATGGTTGAATTTTGATCCAAAAACATAAATCTTTAATCAAGAACATTATTTTTTTACCAAAAAGACCAACTTTAAAAAAGGCATGAATTTTCAAGTAAGAAAGAAGATTTTTCACCTTAAATAAAATAGTTCCATCATAAGTTAAAAAACATTATTTCATAACAAAAAAACATTTCAGGCAAATAGTACAATTTTGAAGCAAAAAATTTTCAACTGAAAATAAGAATCTTCAATAGAGTCGTCTAAAAATGCATGGCAAAATTTGTTTGCATGCTAGAGGGCAACGATTCCCCCATTTTATTCCAAATCCAAGAAAGAAATTCCGTAATTTTTTTATTTTATTTTATTTTTTATTTTAACAGGTACTGGTTTTGACTTGAAGTTTCCCATTTAAAATTCATGGGGAAAATCACTTTTTTGAGTTTTTAGAATAATTTTCTAGAGTTTGAAAAAATTTGACGAGAAAGTATGGGGGCCTGTAGAGAATTATGCAACAAAGAATTTCACGTATAAAGACATATGGGTTTGACACCCCTAACACACCACCACCACGTGTAGCGGAAAACTACCCTTAAAATTAAAAATAACAATTCTTCATGAAATCGACCTATTGAACACTGTATTCTCGTCTTTTTTTACTTAAAACCAATGTTATTAAATATTTCCCTAAACTAATAGTAATAATTTTAAAGGAAGAAAAAAAAATTTCAAGAAAAAAAATTTAAACAAATTCCACTTGTTAATAAAATAGTTTATAAAAGAAGAAAGGAAGTAGTTAATTTTTAAAGAAAAAAAAACAAAAGCTACGTATGCAAGATACGAAAATACACGAATCGACAAAAATTATGCATCGATCAAGTATCTACCATTTTTTTAATAATTACTTTCTTATGAGATGTATATTTCTGTTTTTATTCGTGAAAAAGCTCATTAGAAGTAAAAAAAATCCATTTTTAGCCGAACGACACAAACTACCAAAAAAAATTGAAAAAAGTTGTTCAGACAAAAAGAGCTGCAACGTTGTTATTAATCACTTTTTGATAGGACTTGTAATTTTTGTTATAAATTTTTGAAAATAACATAAAAATAAAAAAATTAGATTTGTTGAAAAACGTCACAAGATACGAAGAACAATAAAGACAAAACTTTTTTTATCCAAAAAAGATCTACGGATTTTTAATTAACACTCATTTTAATATAGGGCGAGAAACTTTTATTTTGATCTTAAAAAAATTTTTTAAAAAAGAAACTTTTGGAAAAACGGCATAAGAGACAAATAAATGAACAGAAAAAAGTTGTTGCACCAAAAATGATCTAAAAATCTGTTATAAACTCTTGTCATCAAAATATATTAAAAATATAAAAAAATAACATTTGTTTGCGAGAAGAAATATTTTGCTGTCTGATTTGTATCAAAGCATCTCAATGGATTCACTAAAAGAAAAATTAATTGTTAACAAGTGTCATTTATTATTGTTGTATATTATTCATAATATTTAGCTTTCATATAAATAACTTAATTTAAGAAGCAGAAAATTCGCATATTTTTTTACAGAACAATTTTTTCTTACCTGATGCCTTAAATAATTTATGTTGGTAAGTATAAAAGTTGCATATTTTTTAAGAAAGAAATTCGTTTTCATGTAATACATATCAAAATAGCTCATTAAACTTATTTCCTTGCAAAATATTGTCAACATTTAATGCTTATCTTTGTTATAGATAATTTAAGTTAAGAAATAAAAGATCTTTATATTTTGTCCCGAAAAAAATTCTTGCCCATTTGAAATGTATGCTAATAGTATACTTACTAGAATTCGGAATTTGCTGGATTATTTTAAGTCTGATAAGCAATTTATATCCAAATAACACGGGAATGATTTTTTTTTTCTAAAAAAAAGAGAGGATCATTTTTCTATTTGCTAATCTGCATTATTTATAAAAAAATATAAATTTTGAGTTTTTAAAATTTCTAAAGTTTATTATGTCTGAAAAGCAAATTCTATACATATTGCACAGAGCAAAATTTCTATCGCAAAAAGATCAATATTGTCTTTTTTCAATTAAAATTATTTTTATCAAATATAATTGGTAATTATTGAAAATATTATGCAGTTAGGTAAAATTACTAAGCTATTTTAATACATACGAAATGTAAGACAAATTTTACCAAGAACAGAGGACAAAAAATGTATGTTAACTTTCCTAAATTATTTATAATAAAGCTAAATCTTAGGTGTTAAGAAATTTCTGAAGGTTATTTGGTTATTTTGCACGAAGTTACATCTGTTAATGACAGTCTGATTCTTTTTTGAATTTACCGATTTCTCATGTTTTTCAATTAAATAGCCTTTTTTAAAATTAATATTTACAGTTTTAAATCAATTAAATCATTTTCACATAATTAGTATTTATTCAATAGGGAATTACTACGTAATAATTTTTAATAAAAAAAATAAATGAAACAAATACATAAAAATATTTTCTTTAAAAAGATGGAAATTTTTCCGAATAGTTGTACCGTTTGTCTTGGTTTTCATGATATTTTTTTAAATTGTCATAAAACAATTTTTCAAAACATTATTCCCTCTTTTTTAGATAATTCATCTTTTTCCCTCTGTTTTAAAGAAACTTCCCCCTTTTTTGTTTTCTCGTTTTTTTGCTTAAACCTGAACTAAATCAATAGAACCCCATAAAATTCGAAATAGTTCTGAATAGAAAATCATTATTTTTAATTGTATGCATTTTATTACTCTCCCTTTTACGAGTTTGAGAGATCCGTTCTCTTTAAATCTTTGACAATGTCACTTAACTACTATGCCTTATGCGTAACTTAGCCTATAATCGCTTCGACTTCTTTTTATTTACTAGTTTTTACATATTATAAGACCTTCCAGGGCATCCATTTCCTCTTATCATTACTCTTGAAGCTTTTTCAAGACACGCAACACTAATTTTCCATATGCAAACTATATGTACAGAGGTCTAGGTAAATACTTCAGTTTTTCACTCACTCGCTCTTTTTGTAATTAAAAAGTTAACAATGAATAATTCTGCAATCTCCGATTTGAAATTAATATATTCAGAATGTCCGAATTACTCCGACTCCAACGACGTGTAATTTGTCCATAAAAGGCCGTAGCTGGATAAGCATGGGTGGTCTGCATTGGAAGATATTTGGTTCATATTTGGGTGGTAAGTTTCTCCTATTATAAGACTAATTTACCCTAAGGGATCGTTCACATATTACGTAAGGATGTTTTCTTTTGTTTATATCGTTGTGTCATTTTTATTTAACGGCAACTTTATTCTCATCTTTATTTAAACAAAAGAAAACAGCCTTACGTAATATGTGAACAATCC
>JAAAKG020143376.1:0-11376 GCA_010014905.2 Druon quercuslanigerum
CCTTGGGTCGCTCCGTGTCCTCAGGGTGCACGAGACTTTTGCCGGATCGCCGTATTGATTCCGTCACAGACTGTAACTACTTATCTCATGATATTGAGACGTGGTTAGGGCTGAAATTTTACCGCGATTTCGCTGGGATCGGGTGCAAATGTGCAGATTAGCACCCGATCCCGGCGAAATCCTGCGGTTGTCCTTATGACAAATATTTTAAATAAATATATATATGTATATATATATATATATGTGTGTGTGTGTGTGTGTGTGTGTGTTAAACTTTACCTAGGAATGAACTACTTCCAAATCTCGCATCATACGAAATTACCAATCACAGCTCAAAAAGATCGGACCCACATCAATCGCATGATTTCATCCTGTATCCTGTATACTGTATAAGTTGCAAATTCTACTGTTAGGTAGATAATTCACGTATTTTATTAAAAATTAGTCTGTTTCGGTAAAAAAAAAATTAAAAAAGAAAGAAGAGTCGTACTTCAACTTTTTGGTTCAAAGTTAAACAAGTTCGTTGAAAATTCATATATTTGGTTAAAAATTCAAAACATTTGACATTCTATCTTAAATTTAATATTTTGTGGTCACATCCGACCTTTTAAAAGCTTTTTTATAGAGATAGATGGTAATATGCACTATATGACTCGTCAGTTTTATTCCTGGTAAATCACTACTTCACATTGAAAACAATTATTTTAAAACGATAATTTTTGTTTGCATTTTGCTCGGTAATATCGCGAAGTGCAACAAATTTTTTAGATAAAGGTTTACACCTCTACATTAAATGCCACAAAATATACGAAAATTAAAAGAAATTAAAATGTTTTTCAGTTTTAACAGTGATATACAGGATATGACAGGCACCCGTGCAGAAATTTTGGTGGGGCGCCGATCGGGCCCCGATCGGGCAAAATGTGGCCCCGATAGGGTAATCTGTCTAGCGCCAGACTGGAAATGAAACGCCCTACCCGATCGGGTCCAGATCTGGTCCTCGAAAATGGGGGCCTGTTCCAGCCCAGATCTGGCCCATTCTAATTTTTTATTTCTATCAATAGAATTGAAAAGATTTTTTTTAATGAGAATAAATGGTTAGTTTAAACATTCAAATTTTATTTAATAAAAAAACTGGATATAATATGAAATTTTACTCGTCAGAGTGATGCCATTACTAGTTCTTTAACTGAATCTGAGTTGCTGGGAGATTCGTCCTTATTTTCCTCTAAGACTTCTTCAAAATCCTCGGGTCCCATTTCTACTCGAATTTCCTCTTCATCAGTTGGTTGCAAAACAGAATCTTCTCTTCCTTCATCTTCAAAGTCGGAATTTACAACTATTTGCAATTATTACAACAAATATCGATTGAAGATATTTAATGTATAAATTAAAAATAAAATTAATCTTCTAGAAAAGATAACTTATAAAGTTAGGAAACAAAAACATTAAAGGTGCCATATCAAAGTTTTAACCTCAAAATTCAATTTCTTAAATTATTACTGAACTATTGGAATTGAAAACATTTTTGCTCTGTATAGTGGGATTCTTTTTCTAAATAGAAGTAAGGATACAGATCGAAAAAACGTTTACTTTAAATACTTTTTTCGTAAAACGAAGAGTTCGAAATCTCACTTCAGAATGCAAGCATTTTATTTTACAGAAACAGCATTCAAATTAGATATTCTTTCGCTCTATACACATAATTCTGTTCAAAAAGTAAAAACATAGACATAGTTAAAAAATATTTAATTATAATATTTGTTAAGCAAAATAAAGAATTAGAATTTTGAGGTTTAGAAATTGGCCTTAATTAATTACGCCCTTAATTATAGTCTCAAATTCATTTATAAATGTATAAAAATGAATAATTATGGATAATAAAGATGACGTAGATTTAAACATGAATTATAAGCAAATCAAATACTAATTCTTTATTTAATTTGGTGGTTAGGTTTCATGATTTTTATGTAATGAATTGAATGAATTAAGTGAATTAACTTACCTTCACCTTCACTTCGGATATAAGAAATAACCTCACCAACTATTCGATGCTTCCGAACTCGCAATGTGCTTTTTGATTTTGGCATTTTAATTTCGGTATCAGTAAAAAAAATCACAACACGAAACTTGACCTGTCAAACCCGTCAAACCTAACCTGACCTAACCCGTCGAGGTTCCGACCCGAGCCACACCATCTGCCCCTTGCGGCCACATATGGAAAATCCGATCGGGCCCAGATCGGAACTTGGGAACAAATTGGGCAATTTCTGCACGGGCATATGTCTAAAAATTTTCCCTTTTATTTGCCTCAAAGAAATTTAGATAGTTTAGGAAAATTAAAAAGTACTATTTGTTTCGGGGTACTTAATATAGATTTTAGTACATTGTAAAACTTTTTTAAATATAATAATACTTATTTATATTATAATAACTATATTAATACTTAATTAGCTTGTTTTGATATACATATAAAAAACTGGGGGCTCATTGAAGTTGCAGCTCAAATAAAAGTCGGTATCTTTCAGAACTTGAGCTCCATAGATACCTGTAGAAAGCCAAAACGATTCCTATATAGTGTACTTGAAAAGGATATGGAGGCGCATTCACATAACAGCCACTTGCAAAGTATGGCTGGTGAGATGACTTGAGATGACTTGAGATGACTTGAGATGACTTGAGATGACTTGAGATGACTTGAGATGAAAAGTTTCTTGCATATGAATATAAAGGCTTAGTCTATAAAATATGTCTTCGCCTGCACGAAAATGTCATTAATGACAGATTTACATTTACTAACTCGCAATCAGATAGAGGGATACAAAAATTAAAAAAATTAAATTGTTTTTCAGTTTCAACAGTAACTGCCACAGCCAACATTCCAACATAGCTGAAACATGAAGGCATATGTCTAAAAACTTTCCCTTGTATTTTCCTCAAAGAAATTATAACTTTACTACAAAATCTGTAAATTATATTTATCAAGAGATTATATCTACTAATTGTGGTCCTATTTTTTACCTCAATTATCTTTATTAAGTTATGTCCTTTGAAACCAAAAATGGGTTCTAATGAAAACCCCAGTTTTTTCTGTTCACATTTTTCGTATTCTTTTAATTCTTTAAAACTATAAAGAAATACGATATGGTAATAAAACGCATTATGCATTTATATTTACCTTTAACAGAATCAGGTTCATTCAAGAAAAATCGGCATTCATCAATTTCGTTTTACAATTTTATTCTTGCTACTAAATTTTCGTCTACTAACAACTATTCGAATAAAAGTGAGATTCAATCGTTTGTTTTCTTTCACGTAATTAAATACTTTATAATCATCAGTATATATATGAAGACAGTTTTTGACTATTCATTTCAAAAATATCATTACTAAGTATCTGTATGCAACTCTTATTACATAAAAGATAGTGTGCTGTAAGGAGGCAAACGTTTTTACTGTCTCGAGTGTTTGCAAAAATCACGTTCGAGGAAAAAGACTGAGTTCGCCTCCTGGGTACATAATATACTATTATCTAATATAGTCAAACCTCCACTATTGCGCCTACAATTTTTTTTTTAGTTACATTCCTATTAAAAAATGAAAGTTTCCGAACATATACGCATAAGTAAATTCTAAAACTTTTTTTCATGATTTTGCTAGATTCAACTTTTGGCTCACATAATTGAGACATAAATTTATTGTATATAGTTTTATACTTATAAGTAAAAAACTATATAGAAGATACTGAACTTTGCATTAACAGAAGTAGTATCACTGGATCTATCAACCGAATGAAAATCGAAAGAAGAAATGGAAGATAAGAAAGTGAATACATTATTCAGTTCCCCTTAAAAAAGAATAATCAATTTCCTGTCCATATCAGTTATTGGCGAAAGTTTATGCAAGAGAGCTTGCTACTCATCTGGTTTTGATAAGCATGCATGAAGTGTATTTTCTCATCCAAGCGTAATACTTTGTAAATCCACGTGCAGTTCAGAATATGCCCAGGTGTAGGGATTCACATTTCTGTTCTTGACGGCTATGACTCGTTTTAACGTGCGTTCAGTAGTGGTTTCACGTATAGTGCCTAGCTGACATCTACTGAGTGTGACAAAGGCACGTGCACAAGATTCGTCCTTCCGCATGGAAAAACTTACAAGTTCCAAAAAGCTGTAGGTAAATATCTAGTTTCCTCTTACTGAACCGCGTATTAATCTCGAAATTCTCTAACGGGTAAAAGTATACAAATAACTTGTTTGAAGTAAATTGATTCTCCATTAACGCACTCCTCTTGAAGAACAAAAGTCAGCGAGGTAAACACAAACGGAACGAGAAACTCTGGCAAACTTGTAGCAGCATCGTTGACGCGAGACGATCGAATTTCAATTTAGATTCTACCCGTTACGCAGTTAAACAAGCAATCCTTTCCATTAACACGACAATGGCGTTACACTTTGACGGATTTACCTCACCTTGTTGAGAAATTCCTCCCCAATGTGTTTCAGGAATCAATTTTCCTCGTATCAGATCCGCCCAACACTTCGTTTTGCATCTCCAGTTCCTCTTCTTCGCCTACTGCATGCTACTCTCACGTTGTAGATAGTGGTCTGACTCAAAAACGCGACTGCCAGACTTTCAAGGGCTGACGGACAAAAGCCAATGGAGCCGGAGAATCCTACTCAGCTTCCCTGAATTTCAAGCATAGAAGTCCCACTGAATTTACAATTTGATTCGGTCTCCTAACTAAGGCTACCTCTTTTTTAGGTACCGTTAATAACTATTATTCTCATAAGATTAACTTCATACAGGGGTGTACGCAAAATGGGTTAATGGGGGTTACTCCCGCGAAATGTGAAAAACCAGTTAAGTTTTAATTTTAACATCATGTAAAATGTGAGTGGATCGCCCCCTCCCTCGAAAAATTTTGTGCGTAGGCCCCTGACTTCGTATACATAAAATTTTTTTAATATTTTTATGTTTATAGCTGGAAGTGACAAAACGAATGGAACTTGTCTGGAAACTTGGCTGCAATGTTAGAAAAATCTGTATTAAGTTTAATACAAATGTGACCGTTGGCGAAGAAAGAGACTTAATGCGGAAAAAATCGTTTTTTATTTTGTTAGGACAATCGATAGTTTTTAGGTTAGTCTTTCATTTCCAATAATCAGAATTTTTTAAGTTAATTACTTTTCTTGTTCTTAAGCTACAAACATAGGCATGTTAGGCTTACACGGAGACGAAAGGTGAGCCTGCAGCCGGTGAGGTAAGTAGAGGGGGCGCTTTTCGTAAACGCATCTCCACTACTTAAATGCTGGCTTGCGGACTCTGCTACAATCGCCCGTCCTGTAAAATTCAAATTTGACGCATCAGGACCCTTTCTTCGCGAGCGGTCACAAATGGATATGAAGTCATTTGCATGAACGGTAGTTGAAATGTAATGTACATTTTATAATAAATTTAATATATATGTCGGAATAGGAGTGTGCTTGAAAACTTAAAGTATTTTCATTTCTTTAGATCTTATTCAATATTTGCAATAAAAGTAATAATCTACAATTCAAAGATTGAATTGCTTTTTATTATTAAAGTGCAACGTATGGGCGGAACTTTTTGTCAAATTTGCCCTAAATAGTTGAAATTTAACGTGTTTATAGTTTATTGCAGGTTAGGTATGTTGTACATTTGCTTGATTATACATTTTGGTTTAATATCCAATTATATTTTTGAATAACTGGAAGAAAGTACACCAAATTCTTGCTTTCAATTACCCCGTTCTGGGCCTTCCTAGAACTGCAATTGGAAACGAGTCAGGCGGCCCTCACTGTTTACGTTTCGATCCCCTCGAAATCAGTCCAAGGTTATTTAATGGCTACCACCGACATTGGACTGAAAGCGAGGGTGTGGTGTAGCAAGTTTTGTTATTAAGAATAGAAAATTACTGCTAAACTTCTTTTGATTTTGGGTAAAATGAAATTATCTGAGTGATTATCGTGAATGTCAGTTAAATGTAATATGCGCAGTCTTAATGACGATTTCATATGCTTTTGATATTAATTTTAATATACATTGGTATTTTAAATTTAATACTATTTATAACAGTGTGCATTTTTTGCTTGCTTGAGTAATTTATAGCCTTATTAAAATACAAAAAAGACCCAGATAACCCAACTAAATATAAAATTTTTTTCACAAAATATTGAAATTATTGTTTTTTATAAGGTTTTCCTAAACTATAAGGAACACAGAAGATCGGTCAACATTTATGAAATTCTCAGTAACAATAAATGGAATAGGATGGATTTATTTAATACGCATAGTGATCCAGATGCGACTTTTTCGTTTTTTTGCACCATTTGATAAACAATTACATCATATGCACAAAGCGGCGTTTCGTGCCCAGTTTAAGCGCGTCTAAGGCGCGCGGTAGGCTCTGGCGCTTCGCACTCATTTTCGTACGTTTAATGCATTCACTTCAACTACACTTTTCAAATACTAGTGTATTTCAGTTTTGAACAGCAAATAGTGCAAAAAATTGTTTATACCTGATAATGATACGGTTTTAGCAAAATTATTTTTTTTTTATTTTTAGTATGCAACAGTAGGAATATATTTGCACGTACTTGAAGTAATTAAAATAGTGAAATTAGTTCCAAGCCATGACTTTGCATCATAATTGTACTACTTTGATCAGTTGAAATATATAAACATGTAGTCATAAGAGTAACAAAAATGAAAAAGAGAGACAAAAGCTAATAAATCTTTCTCATTTTAAGGGTTATGCTTGCACAAAAATGCTGAATTATTTTTAATTTGGACTCTTATTTTCAGGATAAACTACTTTCAGCTCAAAAAAAATTATAGCATGAAGACAACATATATTTTTAAATATTGAGCAATAGGTTATATTGGATTTATCTCCTTTGTTTACTTACTCCTCAATTAAATTGTGAAATTATATTTTCTCCTGTAATTCTACGAAATTTTTTAACATTTGATATAATTTCGCAAGAATTCTCCGAATACAAATAAGGTGTATTGAATCCTAACATATTTTGTAGAATTTATTAGTAATTAGAGAATTTCACAGGATTTCGAACGTAATTCTATAATTTGATCAAACAGGTAATTAAAAAATTGCAAAAAAACTATTATAATGCCAATTTTTACAACCAACAGTTTTTCCACGTAGACGGCCAGAGCCAAAAATATGATCACCAACGTAGTTCGTTTCTGTCAGTCTTGGAGAACGATGTTAAGCGTCAAGTGTGCAATTGAGACTGCTGTCCAAAAACCGTAGTTCCAGAAAATTGGGCTCTTCTGGTTTTGCACAATTGACTCTATCCTTCTCAATGCATTCGGCAGGGCAGGATTCCCCACAAAAACATAATAGCATCAGAAAGGGCAGTCAAACATTCTTGGATCCATATTATGTTTCTATAGATACGTCGTTCCCGCGTAGGTGGGAAACTTGGATAGTATGTGTTCCAGGTATTCAGTGTGTGCAGGACACACTCTGAACATGTCGCTGAGAACTTCTTGACGTAAAATACGGTCGCGGTATACTAAGGTGAAAATGACACGGTCCTAGCACGCAAAAATGAAATTCTCTGCACCTGAATTAAGTCCTGATGCTCTAAGGAAAGCAAAAGTTAGTTCCTTCGATTTGTGCTACTACAAGGAATGTGGCTACCCATGAGATGCTAGAAGTTATCCATTTAGATGTGGTAATGTACTTTCCTCACTTCTGTATGTGTTAAAGTTTTTAAATCTAATGATAAATGTATTTTTTTACTCCCTAGTCTTTCAGATTCAATTAGTAACTGAAATGATTTCGTCTTCACTATTTCAATTTCCAGCTACTTGGGATTGTAGACGTAACCACAATCTATTTATCAATTCATTCGAATCGTTCTGGTAACCTATTATTAACAAGTTGTAACTTTGAACCCAAACTGCCTCTTTTTAAGCAGCATTAAATTGAAATTATAAACCAGAAATCATTTCAGTCGTGAGTTATATGCAAAGGCTCGAAATATGAAATAATGTGCATATTTAGTAGCAGATTTTAATGTTTTGATATCAAGTTTAATTTTTCCAATAATTGAATTCCTATTTCCAATGAGCGCAGAGTGCTTAGCTGTTCGTTTCTTCGTATCGCGGGGGTTTCCTTGCCCCAAGCCAGTTTATTCAATTTCTTCTACTGGTTGCGCACGCAATTAATCTAGTTTTACCTCAACCATGCAGGTGATCTGTTTTTCCCTTTTGCATAGGAATTTGCGAGAGTCGCTCAGTAGCGTGCATGCTTAGATTTACTCTTTCTCTAAGTACCTCTTAAAATATGATCTGTAAAACGATGCTGAATCGTCTCGAATTAAGTTAAGCGAGAGAATTTCTATTTAAAAATTACATATGAAGTCAACGAATGTCAAATGGTTTGAAATAATTTTAGAAGCGAATCGATAAATGAATTTCACAATGTCAGCTTGGTTGAATGGAAAGAATGGGAGGAGTTTCGAAGACAACATAATCTGACTCAGTGCAAGTCAGACGTCGTCCTGCGGCATACGAGAATAGTAAGGAGTAGAATCTCCGTAAAAATAAAGGGGTTTTGAAATCATCTGAGAATTGGGAGAGTGAACCACAATAGCGCTGTCACATGCACAGCTACGAAAGAGTGACGCCCGGGTCGCTTGCGGAACAGCTCAAGTAAGCGATGTGAATAATAACCCTCGGATTATTCCAGTTTTACTTTCATTTTCCATCGCTCCTTACTATTTCTTCGTTGGCACAGGAATGCATGCATCGAAACATTGTCCCCTGGAGTGATAGCGCTCGGGACATTTAAGAGAACTGATAATAGAATTTTCATCAAAGGTCATTTCTAATATTTACTTCTCATTTGAGCCTTTACAGAACAAAAAATTTTCATTTTTTCATTAAATAATAATTTGCTTGTGCAATATAAAATATAGTATATGTTTTCTGTCGCTACTGTCAAATTCAACTTTCGTGGATTGACCGCTTAAGCACCTTCATCCTTCACTTCACTTGACGAACGTCACTCATCCGAATCGTAATTCGCTGCGCGTAGATACTGCTTTGTCATTGATGGAAAGCATCCGATATAATGAGTAGTATAACCCAAGATAACAAGATATTTATTTCACTCATATAAGAAAAACATAAATAACAGTAAACTACTTTTAAATATTCGGCAAATAGACCGAAACAAATATTCGGTACAAATCTGAGCAACATGAATTATTAGAAGATTTTACTAGAAGGTAGGTGAAATTTACAGTAACTCATTTGATTTCACTAAAACTCTTGTAAATTCTACTAAAAAACTAAAAAGTCACATTGTGTATACTTTTAACCAGCACCCCGTGAATTTTACTAATCGCTTTTCGTCGCGTAGCTATATATGCAAATCTATTACTCGGAATAAATGTAATAGCTTTTATTACCATTTTACGAGCACGACCTAACGAAGAAGAATGTAAGTTTAAATTAATTGTCGATGGAATCCAATGGCAAATATCGGCGGAAAATCGCTCGAAAGTACGTGCATTCCCATGGAGCGCACGTCAAACTTCCACCCACTGCTACCGCAATCAGAATTACATCGTCGCTTCGTTAATTGGAACATTACGGACGTTGTTTCCCCATTTATTCTACGCCGATTGTCCACTTGAAGATATGCATCATGGAAGTATCGAACCCTTTGTGGCTTCCGCAAATTTGATTTTCAAGATCTAAACCTCAAAAAACTATAAAAATATCATGTTTTCCGTTTATTTCAGTAAATAATAAAAATGTACAAAAAAGCTTTAAACAAAAGTTGTAGATCTTTTAAAACTGGATGCTTTTTTATTAAATATGTTTTTACCCTACGACTGAGAGTTTTCGATGAAAGAAGGAAAATGTCGGTACTAACTGTAGAATTGCTTAGATCACACAGGACGCCCATTCCAACGTCGAAATAAGTAAAGTCACTCGCGATCTGCTTTCCAACGTCTCACGGGGACGAGAAGGCACACCTATGACTGGCCACAAAAATAAATGTCACAGATGACCCCCAATCTAATGTGCCATAGGGGGTGGGAAGGCACTGCTGAACATTTTGCAATATTTCTGTGATATTTCATATTTATCATCTATTGAATGTGCGACATTGAAAGATCGACAACTTTTATTTATAACTCTTTTATGAATTTTTCTCATTGACTGAAATAAACGGAAAACATGACATTTTTATAGTTTTTTTAGAGTTTTGAGATTGAAAATTAAATTTGTGGGTATTTCCAGTATTGAAGGTAAGCGCTTCTTGGAAGTTTATCCCGATCTTATTATTATGTTAATTTTCTGTTAAATTGAATATTAATACACACTAATAAATTCTTAAAATACAATTTATGAATATTTCCATTGACCATATTATAGTGTAATACAAGTGACATGTTTTCAAAAATATATTGATATACACTTCCAATTCTTTCATTATCTTATTAAAAAACCGTCAAAATTACATTTTTTATAAAATGGTTGTTTTGCATAAACCTCGGTAATTTATGTACATATATATTTTTTTATTTTTCTTCACACACATGATGCGATGAATATCTGACCCATATCCCAATGATAAAACCTAACATATAACTCGTTTTGAAACTCAAAATAACCCAGATTTAATCTAAAATGTACTGGAAAACCAAGAAAATAAAAATAAACTAAGTAAAGAAAGGGTCTAGGGGGTTAAGCATGCAAAAGTTGCCCCCGCACATATCAAGTTCATATTACCACTATAGATCGACATTGATTTGACATAAAATTTCTACAAAGGATAACTTAATAATTTTAGTTTTAGGGGAGTTATGGACAAGGAAAGAAAAATCAAAAAAGTTATTTTTTTGAAAACTACCTAACCGACTTTGATGGTTGAAATATATTTTATAGTCACCTGTAAGAATAATTAGAAAAAAATTATTAAATTTTTAAAATAAAATATAGGGGCAGGTTATGTTTTAGAGATATACCTCTAGTTTTTTTTTTAAATGCGCTTATTGTCTACTTCAACATATATTTTACCTAAATTTTACGTAAGGGTACTTCTTGGCTTAAAAAAGCAAACTCTGGCGCAGGGTGCCATGCGTGTATTGCGTATAGTGCATAGCATGACCTCGAGTAAAAAAATGTTTAACAAATTTTCAATATTGCGATTCCAATCCGGCTTGCGTGATACTATTATTCTGATTCCGTTATTCACTTCTTTCGAGCTAGCTGATTGTCAAATATTTTCCCATCATCATACTGCCTGTCAGTTAACTAACTTTCTGATTCCGCGATTCACTTGCTTCGAACAGATCTTCAAATATT
>JAAAKG020143377.1:0-11376 GCA_010014905.2 Druon quercuslanigerum
TTTTTTAAAAACTTATAACATGCTGTATTCTCTTCAGCAGATTAAAATAAAATCTGTTCGACATTAGTAGACGTGGAATTTTATAGGCTTTCCAACTGTATTTTTTTAAAGTGCCCTATGATTTTTTTTTCGCTGAGTTAGCGCGGTTCAAAGCCAGCAGTGATTTTTAATAGTGCTTGCGTCAATAGATCTCATAAGTTCCGACGGTAGTGTATGGAGAATCTTCAAAAGCATTCTTTCAGCAAGTAATTTGTTTATAACCGTTTTTTAGTTTATCATATAATATTGGAATATCTTTCCCTATGCTACTGTATGTAACTCAGGTAATTTCAACAATTTCCATGTTATTCGCGAGCACCGGGAATTTCAAATCGAAAAAATAGCCATTTTTTTCGTCATACTTGTTTATTTATAAAAAAATGAAAAGCCTATTTAAAAAATCAGGCTCGACAAATCCCTTAGAAATCTTATAATAAGTAAGGAATTTTTTTTACCTTGCTCATACAAATATGTGAAGGAATATTGGAATGAGTAAAAAATGAATCACTCTCATCTTATTTTATTAATAATAATCTTTTAGACCAAGGGTTAAGCGGATATACATATCAGAAGCATGGTGCGGTTTAATAGACCGCACCTCTATACGTAAATAACAATTTAACACTCTTTTAAAAAATAATCGAGAGGTGACATTTTTTTAACAGAAATATGAAGCAGAAAAATAAAATTGTAACACTACTGTGGACGTGCGGTCTCGCGGAACTCAGGACCATGGTGCGGACTGTGTAACCGCATGACCAACATTGAGGGTCAAAATGCCCACGCTACCATTTTCGATTACTATATCGCAACTAAATCGAAACTATTGTTGTCGAACACATCGTGTGTTGAACAGTAGTAATTAACGGAACAGAGGTATTCAGAACTTTGAAACAAAAATTATTTTTTTTTTAAAGAAAAGATAACAGGTAGACAAAGTCAGTTAAAATGCCTTTTTTTATAAATTCAACTAAAATTGAAACGTATATTTCCATTATTTAAACTAGTTTATAACGTTTGTACACTATACTGTGTGGGAAAAGGCGCAATAATTAAGCGTATCAAATCCCAAATAATATGTACCAGAAATATTATTTCTGTTGATTGAATTCTGGTCTATAAATTCAATAGATAATATAAACATATAAGTTTTTATAAGAAGTTTTCATATTTTTTATTTGCAGAAATTGAAAACATTTCAAAGGCCAATCTTTTATGAAAACATAAACAATATTTCCAAAGGCTTTAGATTTGTAGGTTTCTATTTCGTAATTATGCAAAAATCCTATTTCCAAAATAAATTTGAAAACCCACTTGTGTAATTTAAAAAAAAATATAAGAACTGGGGAAATTATAAAGATTATGAAAAAGTAGCATTTATGAATTTCAGACACATTATGCTCAATAATATTTTTAAACTTATTTCGGCTTCATGCAATCTCAGGATATTAATCGATTCATTCAGAATATTATAAGGGAGCAACAATGAAAAGTTTTAATTTCTCGTTCGAATTGAGAAATATTTGTGCATTTCCATTCTCCTGAAAATTAGTGTTTTAATAATAACTTTTGAAAAAAATCATGAAGTTTCAATAAAGACTTAAAATTATCAAAAAATTCCCGTTGTCTTAATTTTTGAATTGAAAATTAGCAGTTGGAAACAAAAATCATCAATTTTTGGCTGTGTTAATATTTCTTACAGGACATGGGCATTTTTAACAACACATTATTAGATTTTAAAAGCATAAAGTCTTTACAAATCTTCGCTTTTCAGTTTTTTTAGAGTTCTTGTACCGAAAATTCACGCTTTCATTAGTCATTAAAATTTAAAGGTTTATAATTTTTTTTTAATTTTTAATCACGTTAGCGGATTACATCAAAAGTTGGTATTTTAAAACAAAAATTATTTTGTTCTGAATAAACTTTGCAATTTTCGAAAATTTTAAGTTTATATTATCGTTTTTTACAGGAAATCGCTTACTGTAATTTAAAATCATTCGACATAAGTGAAACGATTATTTTTAAATAATAAAATTTGAAAGCCATACGAATTTTGGCTTATGATATTGTTTTTTGTTCAAAGAAGATTTATAATTTTTCAAAAATTTGCATGTTACCATAGTTAATTTATTTTTAATTTCTTTGGTTTGTTTTGATTCTTAAAAATCTATTCAGAGGTTATACAATTATTAATGTCATAAATAATATTTTTCTATAATAATTTTTTTTTAAATTAAAAAGGGTTGAAGAAATTTGTAAATAGTCTTTTAAGGAATAAAATAAGTCCAACAGCAATAGGAATTAATAAGAAGTTTAACTTATGTTTATATAATAAACAGTTTCAACTCAAAATATTTTTTTTATAAATTTTGCTTTCAGTATTATTTAAAAATTACCATTAAAAATGAAAACATTTTTCTTGATAATGTGAAAAATTTCTGAAAATAAAACCAATAATCTAATGATCAACTTTGGATAACCACCATAAAATGTTCCCACTGCAATCAGCCAAAAATTTTATTTTATTTTTTCCCCTAAAAAAGAGGAAAAAAATGAGAAGGCAACCAACCAAATCCCCTTCCTTCTTTTTACATTCTCACCCTAATGAGAAGGTATTGGTTATACGTAAAATTTTACTTTGACGGTTTTCATCGAATTTCCACGTTTTGAGATCTCCTGATACAGAAAAAAGGATTTTTACGAAGGTGTCTGTCTGTCTGTAGCCTGCAGTCTGTAGTCTGTATTCTGTAGGCACAATAACTTTCAAAAGATTGATCAGATTGGATTCTGCTTAGATGAAAATTCAAAAAGTGAGCACATTTTCAAAATATTTGAGACTATTTTTTATAACTTAAAAACTCTATGTACGGTTATTTATAGCACTTAGAAATTTAAATAATGTAATGACTTTTTTCGATAAAATTCAAATTGCCAGAGTTATAGCATTTTCAAAATCCAAAAAAAAAACATAAATGAACATTTTAAGCCAAAAAACGCATAATATGAAAAAAAGTACAAAGCAGAAAAACGTTTATTTTTGAAAGCCCGTCAAGATTATCATGACAAATTTTTAAATTTTGTCGAAAAGTTGATAATTTAAATTTTTATCATACAAAAAATAGCGAAAACTAAAAGGTTCTATTTTACGGCCAATCTATGCTAGATATGAAAAAAATGAATTGACAAAAATTGCGAGCTATGAAAAGATCTACAAATTTGTCATTAATCACTTTTCGATAGGATGTGTAGCTTTTGTTTTTAGTCGAAAAAAATAACATTAAAAATAAAAAATTAAAATTTTCAATAAACGGCAAATGCTATTAAAAAAATTAATAGACAAGCGTTGCTCTTGCAAAAAAAAGCGATAAGTCATTCAAATTTCAATTAAATAATTTTTGATAGGACACGCAGTTTTTGTTTGAATCGTAAAAAGTAACATTCAAAATTAAAAATTAAAATTATTTGAAAAACGACACAAGGTATGAACTAAAATTAACAGACTAAAGTTGTTCACCACAAAAAAATCAATAAATTTGTTATTAAATATTTTTACATAGGACGATCAGATTTTCGACACAAAAGACGAACAGAATTAAGAGACAAACGTTTTTTAACCAAAAAATATCTACAACTAAGTTATAAACTATAATAACATTTTATCTAAATTGAGTATAAAGAAATTAAATTTATTGAAAAACGACACAAATTGCAGTAAAATGTTTAATAATAATTTTTATTCAAATAGAATGCCAATTTTTTAATGATAAAAATAAGACAGTAAAAATCATTTTGTTTCAATATTAATACACATCATTAATGATAATGATATTAATTTATTAAAATTATATAAATGTTTCCGGATAGCTAACAATAAAATTTAATGCAAAATGAAAAACAAGTACTAGATTAAACATTAAAGAGAAGATTTGTACTGATATAGTTGAACATAATGTAGAAAAGTTCTCTTTTTCGACGAAATTGTTGCGAGAAAGCGCGAGAACCAACAGCTCCAATGAGAATGTTCCCGCGCAGCGGGCACATTTGTTAAATTTCTCTTGTCTTTTTTATTTTTATTATTATCAAATTGCGATAAAAACAAAATGTAAAAGCTAATGAAATAATGAAAAAAGTGTACTTGTCAGTTTGCAGTGGAAACATTTTATGTTGATTATCCGAATTTGCACGTTAGATTCTTGGTTTTATTTTCAGAAATTCTTGACACTAACTTGATTATTGGTCGTTAAAAAAGATTTTAAGTGTATTCTAATCTCATTTAATTTTCTAAAATTTTAATTTTCCTTGATTTCATAAATCACTTTTAACAATGCTAATTTTTGAGCTTGTGACAACTTTAGTACATCCTTGATAATAACTAATATATTTTCTTGGAAAATAATACCTGTCGCTATACTTGTATCTTTATAACGCAGTATGATTTACGTCAAACGCAATATTTTCTTTTTGACAGCAATTCGATATTCTATGTGAGCGTTCTTGTGGATTCTTATTAAATTGATATTACCGAGACTTATCTCTAATAGAATCAATAAATCTAGATTATTTGACAAAATAATGTTGTATGGTACAATAAGAAACTGAATTTATGAAGAACCCTATCACGTCTGACTAAGCCCCTCATTTTCTACTTGATTAGAGAGGCACTTGCTGAGATCTATTTCTAATAAGTATTAAATTCAGATTATCTGATCTAATAATACTGTATGGCATAATAAGAAATTAACTTTTTTTAATCTACCATGTCTTGCTAAGACCTTCCTTTTCTGCTTGATGATGGTTATGTCTTACTACAGATCCACCATCCACTTGGCAACAGGTTCTCGATTTGATTTTGGATTTATGAAACTTAAATTCAAAATGTTATGAATAATTAAAAAGCTCTTAACTCTAACCTTCAGCATATCCATTAATTTATTTAAAGCGTGGTTATGGCTATCGAAGTTTTGGTACGAATAGCCGGATTTTTTTAGTATGAAAAGCTAGACCTGAAAAAAGGTTTTTTGAAATAAGAGACCATACCAAGATTGATTACTCATTGTAAGAATGTGTCATATAAATTGAGTAAAAGTATCATTTTCCTGGAAATAGTTCAAAATTGAATGTCAGTTGTTTGACACATTTTGATGATGACTTTGGGTCTAAATTCTAAAATTTAGGTTGTGCTCCAGATTTACTTTGTAACAATAGAAATAATAGGAAACTATAGATTCTTACTGAAGACAAACCAGTAATTGCATGTTCTTTATATTCGCGAATGTAGTCTTCTAATGAAACGTTTTTCATATTAGAAGACTTCTTTTCATTAGTTAATTCTACCTGACCAAGAACAAGAAAAGAAGTTCCATGGTAGGCAACAAATCATTTATGAAGAATTTATGAAAGTTCTTCTTTCAGAATTTTGCATAGTTTTTGATTGGTTGCCCTGCATAAATTACGTAAGGTATTTTTCTGTAATTTTTAACAGCGTATCCTAATTTTTTAGGGACCATTGAAGTTGACCCCCACCTCTTTTCTATGTTATGTAATTTTCAGCAAATGAATACGTTGGTTAATTAATTTGGGGTTTATCCAGAAATAAAATAAGCCGTTTTGGAGTAAGGAGACGTAAGTCTAATCTCATTTTTGAAGATAACGAAAGAAAACACTTCGAAGCTTTTCAAGGCTTTTGAAAAGTTTCAAGAAAATGAAAAATTTTCTTTAGTTTCATGGAAAAATTTTTAATAATAATAATTTTTTAAATTTAGAAAAGAAAATTATTTAACATATCAAAAGTCTTGCAAAATTAAAACAAAATTAATCTACAATATTTTGAGGTAATAATTTTAATTTTGCAGTTTTCTTTAATTTCAGGAAAAAGTCGAAATATTTTAAAAGATATTAAAAGTTTTTCAAAGTTTTGAAAAAATTTAGAGATCATTTAAAAATTGAAAAGAATAAAGCAGAGCATTGATCAAATGTTGATTTTCTTAAATTTCGGAAAAAGTGGAAATGCTTAAAATGATTTTTGCTTCTGATTAATTAGTTGTCAAAGAAAATTAAAACAGATTTAAAATATTTCTAAAAAGGTTGAAACAAATTTGAAAGATTTAAGGCAGTTTTTGTAACTTTAGAAGTTTATTTACATTAAAAAACAAAATTCAGTTAGGTCTTTTAAGGAATTATTTCAAAAAATGTTTAAAATGTTTCCACGTTTATAAAATATTTTCCTGATCTTGAAATTCCTGTAAAAGTCTAAGGAAATTTTTTTATTTCACTTATTACTTGTCTAAGAAAATTCAAAAGAATTAAAAAAATGCTACAAATGTGGAAGATTTTTGGAAATGTACAGGTGCAATTTTTGTAATTTTAAAAGTATTTCACAATTTGTAAGAAAAAGTCGAGTTACTTTACAATATTAGAACTTATTTTAGAATTTTTGAGGAGATTAAAAATATTTTATTTAAACGTTAAAATGACCAACTATTCCTTAGATTTTGTAGTATCCTATATGATAACAAAATTTTCTTTACTACTTTCTGAATTCATTTCCAACAATTATGAAATCTTCAGATATCTTTTTACATTTTCTGGCGAATCGTAGAAAAAGTTATACTTATATTTTCAAATCGAAATGATAAGACTGGTAATTGGTTATTATTGGAAGATGTGTTTTAATGTTATTTATATACAATTTATTTTCCTTTCAAGTTTTTTAATATACTTATATTAATATTACCTTCACAATTATTAAAAAATATGTCCAAAATTATGAATACTCTAATTATGAAAACAAAAATTAAAAATTAATATCTTACTAAAAAAATCAGTTAAGGCTGTCTATTAAAACTTACTTATAACTAACTCTTTTAGAAAAGCATAACTTAAAAGTAGGAGCACAAAAGTGGGTAAGCACAATTTTAATAAAAAATGGGTTAATTGCATAAAAAATTCATAAAATATAAATTACCTCTGCTGGTAAAAGGATTGTTTTGTAATATAATTATATTATCATTCAGAATTTCTAATACAATTTTAGTTTATCGATATTTTTTGAAATTATTATAATTTAATCACAAAAGAAATAATATCAATTTCATATTTTTGATAATTTTTAGCAAAAACAGGTCTGCCATACTGTGATATTATTGATATCAGGATGTTCAACTTAATTTTACAGGGAAAACAAAAATTTTTTAAATGTAAATTTTTGGTTCCTATCATATACCATACCTAGATCTTGGAAATAAGTTTTATTTTAGTAATAAATAGAAAATTCTATTTCTAATCGCCATACGAAGTTGATTTGGAAGACCCATGACATTGTTATTTCTAAATTTACGGTCTTTTTTCTTGGAATTAGCTAAGCCTTTGACATTAAACTTTATTTACCCTTATGTTCATATCTCAGAAGAAATTGTTACAATTTTTTAAAATTGGAATATTAAATTTTTATCGCAATTTGCAGCGGAGCCTCCTCCAGTTTTAGGTTAATGTTACTTTGAGAATTTCAGCTTCAACATCCATACTTGCTTTATCTTTCAATGATAAATTCGATTTTACTGGAACCGTTTTCGCTGCTTCGAAAAATTCCTATTTTGTTAGTACCCGAGTTCTTCCATTTTTGCAAATAAGATAGATTTTAGAGTTAAAAAAAAATTGAGTTTATTTAAAAGATATGTAGAAATTTTAGGAGTTTTGAAGATTAAAAATATAAAAGGAAATACGAATAAATCTGCTAGGAGATATGAATGGATGGGTGGGCGTCCAAAATCAGGATACGGAAAGAGTACTAGGGATATAAAATGATCCACATATACACCTAGTCTAAAGGAAATAGCTATAGTATAATTAACTTTTTTATTGTGGATGAAAGAATAAGAGAGCTATTTAAAGATGCAAGCGTCATGAGGGGTTCTGAATGCAACACTGATAATTACTTTCTGAATTACAAAATTATCTTAGGTCAGGGATGGAGAAAAAAGAGAACAAAGAAAACGAAAAAAAACGCGAATAAAAATTGAGAACCTACAGAAACCGGATGTGCGAATAGATTGTCAAAATAAGATAAATGAGCGCATATATAGGGCAACTTGGTAGGCGCTTATAGGAGACGAAGATATAGAGGGCGCATGGACGAAGTTTCCGAATATCATTGTTAGATGTGCGATCGAAGTGTGTGGTACCGCGGTTGTAGAAAGAATGTCTGGTGATGCATGAGGGAATGATGAAATTGCAGCTGCCCAAAAACAGACGTATAAATGATTATAGACACAAAAAGAGGATAATCAAGCGATTACTCAAGAAAAGTGCTGATAAAATTATAGCAGAAAAAGAGAATAAAATACAAAACGACTTTGAAGGAAGCAAGAAACTGCTTTATAAATAAATGAAGGGAAATAAAAGTACAAAAATAGGCAACGTGAGAAATAGTAAAGGGGAAATGCCATATGAGGCAGGCGAGAGAATAGACTCTTTGAGAGAGTATTTTTAGGGACTATACGGAGATAAAGCTATAGGCCACCACAACTGCGATGTAATAAACGATGAGTTAGATAACTCAATTAAGAAAGTCTCTGTCACTGAGATTAGGGATATAATTAAGAACTTGAAAAACGGTAAGGCTGCCGGAATAGACAATATCAACGCCAAAATGCTTAAACACGGTGGCGAGTACATATTACATACAATATACGAATTAATAAATTTATGTATCAAGATGGGAGAAGACCCAGATGATTGGAAAAAAGCCATTATCATACCAATATCCAAAAGAAAGGGAAATAAAAGCGATTGCAATAATTACAGAGGGATCAGCTTATTAAGTACCACAAGCAAAATATACTCAAAAATAATTATTCTTAGGATAATAATGTGTTTATGCCAGGAAGGTCATGTTCGGATCAAATACTTAGCTCAAGGAAAATCACAGAAAAAATTTTAAGAGTAGGAAAAAAGTTTTCTTTGCATTTGTTGACCCAGAAAAAGCATTTGAGAGGGCAGATAGAAGAAAACTTTGGGAAGTCCTGAAAGAGTACGGAGTGAGTGGATGGCTTCTACAGCTATAAAAACAATATATACGGATAGTGAAGCAAGTTTAAGGGTAAATGGGAAATTAAGTGAGAGTTTCGATATTACTCAAGGTGTTAGACAAGAATGCGTTATGTCTTCATGGCTATTTATTTTATTTATGGACAAGTGTTTAAGAATGGCTCTTTTTTGACGAAGAGCATGGGCCTCAACATTAACGCAAATAAAACAAAAACTATGGTGTTTGAAGGAAAAAGTGAGCAAACAATATGCAACATTGTATTAAATGTTGAAATAATTGAACAAGTTGATAAATTCTTAAACTATTGGAAAAGATAAATTTAGAAAAAAATACTTCAATTTTTGACTAAAAGATGAATTTAAAAAAAATGAATCTTTAATCAAAGTACAGCATTGCAACTTTTAACGAAGAATTCGAACTTATACCATAAAAATATGACTGTTCAATAAATAAAGTAATAGTAATATTTCAATAAAAATAAGATGTTAATTTTAAACAGAAAACAGGTACCAAAAAAGGCAAATTTTCAACCAAATCCTTGAAGCCTTAACAAAAACAGATTTTCTTTCAACCAAATACTTGCATTTTTAACCATAAAGCATAAAATTTCTAGAAAAAGAGACAATTTTTAAAATAGAAAGTGCGAATTTTGAGCAACAGTTGAGTTTTTAACCATGGATGATTTTTCAGTAAAAAAATTAATTTATAGAAAAAAAAACGAATTTTCAGCAAAATATTTTATATTTTGACGAAGCAGATCAATTTTCAATATAAAACGATAATTTTTTTATTAAAAAGACCAAGTTTCAAGGAAATACGTACATTTTCAACCAAATACATTATCATTTTAAACACAGTAGGTCAAAATTTCTACCAAATCAGATGAAATTTTATCAAGCTGCCGAAATTTTAAACAAAATAGTTGTATTTTTAATTAAGTAATTGGGGTAGTTAAAATTTCATTCCAATAAATTATTTATAACCAAAAATGAAACAAATTTTCAACAAAATAGTTTAATTTGAAAACCAAAGAGATGAATATACAATAACTACATATTAATTTTAAATGATTTAGTTCAACTTTAAATCAAGTAGTTGCATTTTTCACCAAACAATATGAATTTTCAATAAAATAGTTGGACTCCTAACAAGATAATTCAGTTCCTAACCAAATAGTAAGCTTCTTAATCAAGCTTGATTAACTTTGAACTGAAAATAATAGAAATTAAGCAAAAAAAACAAGAAGAAGGGCATAAAGTATAAAACAGAAGGAAAAATTTGAATTATTTGAAAAACTTTGGTAATTTTTTTATTTATTTTACCAGCAGGAATATTTATAGTCATTACTGAAAATAGAAAATAAGATGACCTAATTAAGAGATAAGTTCTTATTTAAATTCACATATCCTTTTTATTAATTTCACTTCTCCTTAATGATCCCATACAATAAAAGGCAAGAAAGGGAAAGATAAATAAAAATAAAAAACAAAAGTGTGACCAGATCCGCTATTATGTAGCGGCAACACTGGGATAAGTCAACTTTTATCTTCCAGTTCAGCGGGTCATTGCATTGTCCGAAAACTCTATTGACATATCTCGCCCTTTGAGTCCTCCAGCCTCTAAGTGAATGTGCACATACTGTCTGAAAAATGTTCCAGCGCCATTAGGTCGAAACTGCTGCAATCCTTCTCAAAAGGAAAGTTTCGCTAAGTCTCATAAGACTTGAAAGAACAGCCTCGAGCTCAGGATGAAAGATGCCATAACAGGCTTCCCCCCCTCCAGTTTATTTACCAGAAAGAAGAATATAAACTGTAGAAAAAAAAACAAAAAACAGCAGACTCACACTTTGTGTTTTCAAGGGAAGGATGGTTGAAATGCGGAAAGAGGAAGGAGAAAAATCGTGGGGATGTTGTGTGCGCGTATTTGCAGGAAACTTTGGCGTACCACCTCCTTTGTAAGGTTCCCTGCACTGAACTGGGGAAAGTAATTATTCAGTCTCTGCCGAATCTACCCTCAACCTGAATTACGAAATACAAATGATGTTGCTGGAACCGCGACGAAGAATATAAAGCTGTGACTCCCTGCTGCTTGGCGGCGAATAATAGCCATAAAAATATTCGAATAATGGCCATTCGGACTCACAGTTTGTGTGGAAGGAATGCAAAACGATATTGGAGAAGGCGCGAACTTCCGTAGAGTTGGTGAAACATAAAAGGTACACGGAAAAAAATATGGGACCAAATAGTTGTCTAGTTTCAGAACTTATTATTACCAAAAATTGTAGTAGCTTT